>JABFPJ010004276.1:0-14161 GCA_022817425.1 Gryon sp. ZL-2020 | reverse complement strand
CTTATGGGAAGCTTATGGTAAGCTTATGGGAAGCTTATGGTGAGCTTATGGTAATCTTATGAGAAGCTTATGGGGAGCTTATTGGAGGCTTATGGGAAGCTTATGATAAGCTTATGGGAAGCATATGTGAAGCTTATGGGAAGCTTATAGTAAGCTTATGGGAAGCTTATGGGAAGCTTATGGAAAGCTTATGGGATACTTATCGGAAGCTTATGGGAAGCTTATGGGATACTTATGGGAAGCTTATGGGAAGCTTATAGAATGCTTATGGGAGGCTTGTAGGAAGCTCATGGGAAGCTTGTGGGAAGCTTATGGCAAGCTTATGGTAAGCTTATGGAAAGCTTATGGGAAGCTTATGGAAAGCTTATGGGAAGCTGATGAAAAGTTTATGGCAATCTTATGGAAAGGTTATGTGAGGTTTATTGGAAACTTAACGGAAGCTTATAGGTAGCTTATGAAAAGCTAATGGGAAGCTCATGAAAAGCTCATGAAAAGCTTATGAAAAGCTTATGGAAAGCTTATGGGAAGCTTATAGTAAGCTTATGGGAAGATTATGAGAATCTTAGGGGAAGCTTAATGGAGGCTTATGGTAGGCTTATGGGAAGCTTATGGGAAGATTATTGGAGGCTTGTGGGAAGCTTATGGTAAGCTTATGGGAATCTCATGTGAAGCTTATGGGAAGCTTATGTGTAGCTTATGGGAATCTTTTAGTAAGCTTATGGGGAGCTTATGGGAAGGGGTAGGTCCCAAATTATCGCATTCTCGTTTTATCTTAGTAGTCATTTTATCACATTCGCATTTCATCACATTCACTTTCTATCATAGTTGCATTTTATGACAAATATCATTTTCTGACAGTTTTATTTTATAACACTTTTATTTAATTTATTTCCTTTTTATCACAAATGCCACTTTCTCATAATCCTATTATATCACATTCTGAACCTATCATACTCAAAATTATCACAACTCTTACACTATCACATTCCTAGTGTATCATATTCTCTCTGTATCATCCTTCCATTTTATCACACTTGTCATTTTCTCAGAGTCTAATTTTCTCACATTTATATTTAATCACATTTTCATTTCATTACAAATGACATTTTATCATAGTTTCGTTTTATCAAATTCTTATAATATCAAAGTTGAATGTAATCATATTTTACATATTATTATTGTCGTATTTTATCATTTTCTCGTTTTATCATATACTTTTTTCATATCACAAATGACATATTCTCACAGTGTCAATTTATCATATTTTCGTAATATCAAACTTGCAATTGATCGCAACATGCAAATGATCATACGAGCATTTTATCACATTCTTTTTTTTTATCATAGTTGCATTTTATTGCAATTGTCATTTTCTCACGGTCTCATTTTGTCTCGGTTTTATTTAATCATTTTTTTATTGTACCACGATTGTAATTTATTCACAATCGCATCTTATCATATTTTCTTCTAATCATAGGCTAGACTAATGGTTTCAAATCGCGATTGTCACGACATTTATGATGTGCAAAACACCGATACAATAATATATAAAAACAATATTTGTATATTAAATAATAATAAAATATTAATTTTAATAAATTTAAAAATATAAATTTTAATAAACGTATGATTTGATAACATTTATTGTAAATATTATATTTATTTTGATTCATTATTTTTAAACTGAATACTGAGTATACCGGTGAATTGCTATTTTTACCACGGCGGGCTGTTCTTTCTAGCGACACCGACGCTATTACTCTAGCGTATAGTTCTGTTTTATCACAAATGTCATTTTCTCGCAGTCTCATTTTATCATAGTTTCATATTATCATACTTGCAATTTATCACAACCTGCAGAATAGACTGTGCCAAATGCCAAAAGTTTCGTTTTTCAAGCTGTTCTTTTAGTATATGTTAAAACACACAAAAAAAATGAGATTCCCAAATTTTCAGCCAATTAGATGATATTTAGAGGTCCATCAAGTCCAAAATTTAATTTTTTCGCTTCTCGTGGTATTTTGCCACGGATTCCTTCCTAAAATGCTTCTAGTATTTATAAAATTTCGTATTTTATGTCGTCAACTGATCGAAAATGTTATATACAATGCTTGTGTTCTGTTAAATGTGATGTTAATTAATTATTTATTGAAATACAACCACTTTTAAGAGTGTTCTTAAAAGCGATTTACACGATTTCTCTAAAAGAATATGTTATTTTATAATGCTGTAATGGTTCTTTTTGTATTTTTTAATTTCCAAGTGTTAAAAGACATATTACAGAAATACATTTATTATGATTATCATATAAAAAATTTTGTTGTCTTCATAAAATACGGTTATTTAATGAGAAGTCTAGAAACTCGTTTTTTCATATTTTTTCTTTTTCGATTGATTTGATTATGTTAGTCGTAACTTATTATAATAATGAATGATTTTGAATTTAAAATTATATCTTTGAATACCAAAATTGTCTATTTTTGTATATAATAATGTTTTGTAAACTTTTACAAATTGCCTTCAAATTGATTTATCGATTATTAACAATCAAGACATCTATTAGTTTACCAAACTGCCAAATTTACGGAGTATTGTTGTATGCTGAATTATTCTTATTTGTTTCGTTGCATATTACAGCGCCATATGTACATATGTTAATGAACTGGAATGAGAAGTATTTACTTTTAGAAACTACAAGTACGATACAAGTAAAACTGACTGTTTTGCAGCAACTTAATTCATAAATAAAGTTTATAAGCTATTTAATTTCTTTTTAATTGTGTATTTCAGTATTGAAAATAGCACGTTTAAAACAAAAAACAAAATTTTATTTAATTGGATCTGAAATAAAGAAAATACCAACTGAAAGACTGCCTTCGAAGAGGAAAGTACTGAATTTGTTCTGTCATCATCACATTTCTCTGAAAAAAACAATTTTTGATTCGGCGAAATCAGTTGTAAGTGTGATTATAGATGTTTATAAAAACTTTAAAATACCAACTATCAAAGCATCAAACGCTGCGAAAAAGTTGAAACAATTACACAGTAAATGGATGAAGGTTAAAATAAATAGAAAAAGAAATACGAAAGTCGAAAATCAGAAGAGGCAAATGTTCGAAAAGATGTTGAATAAATTATTAGATATTACGCCAAAAAATGTTATGGACCAAATAACAGATGATAATATAAACAATTTTTTTATGTCTCACAAAACTGAAAAGATATTCTTACGTCCATTAAGATCAAATGTCACTAGCAACGGTAAAGTATATATTATTATTATAAAAATATGTGAAAAAAATGTTTGTTTTGTTTTTATAATAATTAATAAATTTAAATATTAAATTAATAATTATATAATAAATAAATAAATAGCAATAAAGTAAAATTAAAAAATAAATAAAAATTAATAATAATAAATTTTAACATATGTTAAGAAAGATGATATTTCAGCAGAATCACAAATCTCGGAATCAAGTCAGTCTTGTATCACAGAATCGTAATTATCACAGAATTTGTCTTCATTAAGTATGAGTGAGGAAATTTCATCGCAATCAAGTGCAAATTCGTGGCATCCCCCCGCACCTAAAAATAGAAGACTGAACATTGTCTCAAAAGATCTCGCACTGGCATTGGACAGAACTAAAACAAGTAGTAGAAATGCAATTTACATTATAAGTGCAGCATTTAAAACTATGGGTCATAATGTAAATGAAACGAATTTAAGTCATCGGACTGTGCATCGACGAAGGAAAACTGTACGAAAAGACGTAGCTTTGAACCTAAAAGAAGATTTTCCAGCAGAAAAAATTTTAACAATTCACTGGGATTCAAAATTGTTGCCTGATGTTAGTGGAACAGAAACTGTCGATCGATTGGCAATTATCGCTTCAGGAATCGATACAGAAGAATTACTTACTGTGCCAAAAATTGAGGATAGAACAGGACGAACTCAAGCTAATGCAGTTTATAATGCACTCAAAAATTTTAAAATTGACAAGAAAATCGTAGCTCTATCTTTTGATACGACTGCATCAAATACAGGTATAGTTTGAAATTCTTATCAAACGTATCTTATATTCAGTTGAAATTATTATTAATAATTTTTACTTTATTTAGGAATAGAGAATGGAACATGTACAATTTTACAGCAACTACTAAATAAAGATTTATTATGGTTGGCATCTCGTCATCATGTAGCAGAACTAATTTTGAAGAACGTCTACGAAAAGTGTTTATCGCCGAGTTCTGGTCCTGACGTAAGTTTATTTAAGCGTTTTGCAAAAAGCTGGTCCTGCATTGATGTAACATCATACCTTTATGGTATAATCGATGAGAAGGTATCTGCAGAACTTTCGTCATTTAAACCTGAAATTTTATCGTTTGCTTTCGAAAAACAGAAGGTGAGTAATTTATCGAACTGCAAAATAAAAATTTACAATATTATTAAGTTTGAAAATAAAACGCTTGATATAAAATATTTTGTAGAATTATTCAATTTTTAATAATTGAATTTAATTACTAAATAAATTTGATACAATTTTATTAAAATAACAGATATACATATAAAAACTTAAAACAAAATGCGAATTGTATTTCTTTATTTTTATAGACAACGCACCCAAGAGCAGATTATAAAGAACTGCTGGACTTGACAATTTTATTCCTTGGAGAATCACCAAGCGAAAATTATAAGTTCAAAATTCCAGGAGCCATGCACCATGCCAGGTGGATGGCAAGAGCTGTGTATGCTCTCAAAATCTTTATTCTTAGAGAGCAATTCAAACTAACAAAAAAAGAACGAAGTGATTTGCGGGAATTTTGTATTTTTGTTATACGTTTTTATATTAAGTACTGGTTTACTGCTTATTCTACTATTGACAGTCCACAGAATGATTTGCAATTATTGCAAAGTTTAATTGAATATAGAAACAAAAATGATTCTGTTGCGTTGGCAGCTATTGATAAATTATTAAACCACTTATGGTACAGTCTAGCGCTTAATATTAGAAAAGAAATGTAAGGAAGTCTTAGACAGTTGGAAAAATTGTAATATAGACAGTCTATTTTCGCAGCATACTCTAAAACTCTTTGAGAGACTTGATGTGAATTATAGCTTTCTTGATATTGATCCAAGTTTATGGAATTCAAATAGTGATTACAAGAAAGCCAAACAAATATTGTCAAATTTACGTGTAACAAATGACGCTGCCGAAAGAGGCATAGCTTTGATAACTAAATTTAATAGATCACTTACTATGAACGAGGATCAAAAGCAGTATTTACTTAAAGTTATCGAACATCACAGGCGTCAAATGCCCAGTACTAGTCAATCTTCTCTGTAATACTTATTTTCAAATATTATATTGTACAATTATCTGCAAGGTATAAGACTAAAAAACTGATATGAATCATTTCTGTTGCATATTTGCAATGTTTGAAGTGAAAAAGAATTTTGAGTCTTCAAAACATTATTATATACAAAAATAGACAGTTTTGGTATTCAAAGATATAATTTTAAATTCAAAATCATACATTATTATAATAAATTACGTCTAACATAATCAAAACAATCGAAAAAGAAAAAAATATGAAAAAACGAGTTTCTAGACTTCTCATTAAATAACCGTATTTTATGAAGAAAACAAAATTTTTTATATGATAATCATAATAAATGTATTTCTGTAATATGTCTTTTAACATTTGGAAATTAAAAAATACAAAAAGAACCATTACAGCATTATAAAATAACATATTCTTTTAGAAAAATCGTGTAAATCGCTTTTAAGAACACTCTTAAAAGTGGTTGTATTTCAATAAATATTTAATTAACATCACATTTAACAGAACACAAGCATTGTATATAACGTTTTCGATCAGTTAACGACATAAAATACGAAATTTTATAAATACTAGAAGCATTTTAGGGAGGAATCCGTGGCAAAATACCACGAGAAGCGAAAAAATTAAGTTTTTGACTTAATGGACCTCTAAATATCATCCGATTTGGCTGAAAATTTGGGAATCTCATTTTTTTTGTGTGTTTTAACATATACTAAAAGAACAGCTTGAAAAACGAAACTTTTGGCATTTGGCACAGTCTAATGCAGAAAAACATGTTGATTTTTGAAACATGATTTCAGCTACGTTGCATTCTATTACATTCTAAAAATATCCAAGTTGCATGTTATCATATTTTTCATTTTCTGGTATGTGCATTTTATCATATTCTCTTTTTATCATTCTTTCATTTTATCACAAAATTCATTTTTTCATAGTCTTATTTTTTATATGATACGAAATTCATAAGTTCGTTGTATAGTTATTAGATGGCGCTCATGTTTCAAAAAGAACCGCGAATTTCAAAAGTCAGAAAACCGCGAATTTCAAATTTATAAATTATATTTTTACATTTAAAATTTTAGTCTCAAAATTTAAGTTTGTTCACAAAAAATTTCAATTATAACGTAAGATGAATATTATATGCTATAAAAATTTAATATAAAAATAATTTTTTCTTATTAATAATTTGAATTACTTATAATTTATATGTAGTTAATTAAAATTAATCAATCACTCATTCATCTTATATATTAGTATAGATAATATATCTATTCAAAATGATTCAAATGTTTGTTTCATGCATCTCAATTTAAAAATTTACTGAGTGAAGTTACAATCACGTTCTTATTTTGGTACCTTACATTCACTTTCAAGATACTCTTCTTTACCGAATTTTGGACGTGATTTGATGTATATAACCTATTATTCATTAATCGATTCGTGCGACCTACTTAATCAATAACCTGACAGGTCTTATGAATTCTGCAATTTTATCAACACCCGATCTCAAAAATTTATTCTATTACAAGCATTATGGATATATATGTTTGAATAGTTTCATAATTTGGTATAAATAATGGGAAATCTACCTCAAACTAAAGATGTGATTGTCTAAATTGATTATTCTTATAACATTACACACAATAAAATATTGTCGTTATTTCAACGAACACGATTTTGTAAAACATTTATTGTTCCGTTAAAAAAAATTTCTCGTTTTGCACACAAGAATAACTTGTTGCGGAAAGACATAAAAAATCGTAATAATGACAAACAAAGGTCGTTTCAGCAACACAATTGTTATCGTTGTTTTACGCTATATGTTTATGTTCACGATCAGAAATAGTAAGGATAAAATGACAATATTTGTTTTGCTGAAATTTTTCTGAGCGTGTTATTATAATTTTCAAACGACACGGTAGTGTCTCTGGCCAAGTATAAAAAAACTTATTTTTTGTGCCGCCAGGACTACTGTTTCTATTTCAGAAACAAACGAGTCCCGGTTTTTGACATTAAAAAATAGTAATAAATAATTAAAAGTTTGTTGTCCATTTTGTGTCATTGTATAGCCTCCATCGAATAGATGAGAATAATAAAAATTTTGTTGATTTTGGTCCATTATTTCCTGAGATATGGAGGCTCAAAAATCGACGTTTATTTGGCATACGTCGTTTTCTTCTTCTTCTTCTTCTTCTTTTTCTTTTTAGTTGTATCCAGCTTAAGCTCAAATCAATGCTTGAATACGTTTATTGTTATTGAACGTGATCAATGTTTTACTTTAAAAGGTATTATAATGCAACAAATTATAACATAACTATGATTTAGACACCATAACAGCTTATCCATGAGCCTCTTATGGCATAGTTATGGCCAAGTAGTTAATAGTTGTTGCTAATGAGAGCCGAACGTAGCCAAATAAGGCTGTCAGTTATTTTGCAGTTTATTTATACTAACACGGTAGTTATATGATTGTACAGTAGACTGTGCCAACAAAATAAAAAGAACTTTTTGTACACTCTTCTTTCAGTATATGTTTCTATGACCCGAATAAAGAAGATTCCCAAAATTTCAGCCAATTTCATTGAATTTAAGAGGTCCATCAAGGTGGAAATTCAATTTCTTATGTTATGTTTAAAAACATTTTTTTCAACACTCTTAATGAATTTAAATAATAATTTTCTGCAGTTTGTCTTAAAAAAATATGTCTTTATACTCTTTATCTAGTATATATTATGTATTTTGTCTTAAATTGATTTTATTTTTTTTTATTTTAAGTTACACAGCATATTACATAAGAAAACTTATTTTCATTATTAAAAAGTTATTAAAAATTACATTAAATACAAAATTATAGTCATTGAATATTCGCGTTCTTACCAAATTTAGGATTTATTATTTTAAATAAAAGTATGAAAATAAAAGTATTTATTATTTTAAATATTTTTATATGTTATTGATATAATTTTAAATAAGTCAATGACTATCGTGGTGAGAATCACTAACCCGACGGAAACATTTAAATAAACATTCAATTTATTTTCAATTTACCAAAATAAATTAATAATTAATGTAATGATTAAAATTTAATTTTCCTAATAACAATAAATTTAAGAGTTTCTACTATATATTTTTTTGAAACATAAATATTAAAACAATTTAAAATAATAGATTTGCGTCATTATTGTTTTAATTTCAAAAAAATATTGAATGAAATTAAATGAATTAATATAAAAATATAATAATAATTAATAAATACTACATGTCGTAAAAACTCAAATATTCAGTGACTATAATTTTGTGCGAGCGTGCTGGCTCAGTTACTAAGCCTGCCAGATTCGCATTCGGAAGGTCGCGGGTTCAATTCCCGCTGCCGGCCACTCTGATCCGGTCTTCCTGGTTCCCCGATTAAATAGGCAAATGCTGGATTGCGCTATTTAAAGTTCGGCCACGACTTGCAAATTTTAGGTAAATGACTATGATTGTAAAACTGTTCGTACGTTTACATGTCTAATGTTGTCATTGTTCGCATTGGAGGCTTACGGGAAGCTTATGAGATACTTATGGGAACGTTATAGAAATCTTATGGGAAGCTTATGGGATACTTACGGAATGCTTATGAGATAATTATGGGTCGATCGTGGAATGCATAATGGATACTTACGGGATGCTTAAGGAAACGTTATGGAAATCTTATAGGAAGCTTATGGGATACTTATGGGATGCTTATGGGAACGTTATGGAAAGCTTATAGAATACTTAGCTTATAGAATGATATACTTATGGGATAAATAGCTTTGGGATGTTTTTGAGAAATGAAATGCTTAAAGAATACGTATTGGATACCTATGGAATACATATTGGATACTTATGGATTAGTAATAGGAAGCCTATGGGATACTTATGGGAACTTATGAGATTCTTTTGAGGTGCTAATGCGAACGTTATGGAATGCTTATGGAAAGTTTATGGGATGCTTATGGGATTCTTATAGGATACTGATGTGTTACTAATGAGAAGTTTATTGAATACTTATGGGATACTTATAGGATGCGTATGCGATGCGTATGGGATGCTTATGGGATTCTTATAAGAAGCTTGTGGAATGTTTATGGGATACTTATGGGATGGTAGTGAGATGCTTATAGGATGCTTATGAAATATTTATTAGGTGCTTATGGAATGCGTATGCATTGTTTATGGGATGTTAATGGATTATTTATTGGATGTTGATAGTAAGCACATGGGAAGCCAGTATTGTCAGTTTTTCAATTGCATATGAGACCTGAATATAAATAAATGATAAATACCTTCTTTTATAAATAAAAAAATAAACTGATATAAAGCATCAAAATTAAGATAAACTGAAAAGTATAGGCCAAGTACAAAAAAATCGTGAAAATCAAAAATAATGACGACTAAAACATACTCAATTTTCTGCATTCAAATATTTAATCTAAAGTTAAATCTTATTTTAATTCAAACTAACTTACTTCAAATTTATTTAAGCAAAATTAGAAAACAATCTTTAAATTTTTAAAAAAGAAAAAACATATTAGTATAACTAATCACTAAAATTTTTCTCAATATAATGTATTGATATCAATAAATACGATCAAGTACTTTCGCTAATTTTATTTGAAAAATCTGCAACTTGGGGCGTGAATCTACATTAAAATCTAATTTATTGACTAACATGGTTAAGTACATTAGCTAGATTTAAACTTACAATGATAGAAAGCTAAACTTCAAAATAATGAATCTAAAACCTAACAAAAATAAGTAACAAAAAATCATTAACATGCAAAAATAAGGATTTGTTAGTATCGTTAGTTTTGTTAATCTTGTTAATCTTGCTAGTTATACCCTCACGGACGAAGATATAAACAAGAATTTTATATTTTATTTTATACTAACTATTGCCGTATTTTTTTATAAATTATATAAATATTTTATATATTATATATAATTTTTATATAATTTTATATATAAAAAATAAAGTTTTTATATTTTTTGTAAAAATATAAATAATACATTTTTTTATATATTAATTTATAAAAATTTTATATAATATAAAAAATATATATTTTCACGCGGTGGACCGCTCACAGGTGATTTAATTTGTTTAATAAAAAAAGACAGGGTGACCGATCGAGTGACAGAATTTCAATTGCACAAAGACGGACACTAACGGACGGCACGAACAAAAAAAATATATTGACTTACGTGGCCCGACAAAATAAAAACCTGACAAATCCCGTGCCCTGTTGCGGATCCTGGCTAATGCAACGACGATGACCCTGACGATGGCGACGATGACAATAACGACGTTGACGGTGACGACGAATACACAAAGCAGCGACGATCCGGGCACAAACAGCGACGGAAAAATTGACGAAAAAGGGGCACGGAACTTTGCAAAGACTTTTCACAAGTGGGGCCACGCGGCGGCAAATTGTTATAAATGTTAGCAAAAAAACTTTGTGTAAGTTTGGTTTTGGCGTGGCGAAAACCAAAACAACATTCCCGGCCAATTCTTCCCGAACGTGCGCGCTCAAATTTCCGCACGTCCGGATTGGCCGGCTGACCGCGCGACGCGAATGGCCGGGCTGTCGACTCTTTAAATGCCGATCGGCGAACGTCCACTTTGACTGTTCGCCGAATTTCCACAGAACCGTAACCTATATCGGTTACAAATGCCCCCTCCCAAACCCTTCAAACTTTGGCTTGGAGGGAACATCCGCGTAAACATAGACTGGAGCCTCAGGGCCACTACTGAGTAGTGGGCCCAGAGAGCCTACCTCGTCTTGACTTTCTTCTCCGCCGTCACCGGCGTCCAGAGGCAGCCGCACTCGACAGATGACCAGGGTATCAGCACTCCTCCGGGCTTTGTTGAAGGGTGCTTTGTGCCCTTTGTCGGGCCAACATTTCACCCCAGGATATCTAGGGCAATACTACCGGTTGTATAGTTCGTATTTCCGAGGTAACCGGGGTGAAGTTGCCGGTGCTAAGGTCCACGAAGCGCTGCTGTTTGCATATCATCATTTTAACCATAAATGGATCCACAATCGCAGCACCCCGCGGGCTATAGTGCCGGGTTCCCCTGGGTGCCTGCCTTTCCTTGGTCGCGCGTCCGGAGCGCGTATCCCGGCGCTGCACACTCCCCCGCCAACGACGGGTTCTCCTCGTCTTCCGCCTGGGCTCGGGCGGATTCGACGGTCGGCCCCCTGGGAGGTCCATTAGGGGCTGAATGGACCTTGCGGGGCCGGCCCCGTCGGCGACGGGTGGTCTCGGCAGGTTCGCGCCGGTCGGCTTCGTCTCCCTGGGACTGGGAGACGGCTTCGGACCGGGGCCGCACGATAGATCCTCGGGGATCACCATCTCCTCGTCATCGGAGATGGTAACCACTTCTATCGGGGCTCTTGAGGCGGGAGGAATTGAGGCGCCCGTCGGGGCCCCGGAGGGTTCCTCGGGCGGCGGGGTTTCTCTCTCCAGAAACGCCTTCTGAAGAGCGTTCGAGATATCGGTCTCGACATCGTCGACAATCTCCTCTTCCGCCTCCCTCAAGAGTAATTCCTCCTGCTCCGCGGTTATTTCCTGGCCTTGTTCCTGACTTATGGCGATCTGAAAAAGACTCGGAACCAGATGAGGAATTTGGGGCAAAATAAGTCTTTAGTTGGGTAATGTGGGCCTTTCCTGCTCTTTTGCCGTGCTCATCTAATAGCTCATAAACTAAAGGGGAGTGAACCTTGCTAATTGTATAGGGACCTTTGAATCTGGGGAACAATTTAGAAGCGCTGTACTGAGACGTGGAAGAAAGCAAAAAGAAGCGTTTCCAGACTTGATCGCCTTCTTTGTAAGAGTGCACTCGAACGCGTTTATTATATTCCGCCTCGTAAATGTCTGCGACACGACTCAAGTCTGCCTTCACGAGATCATGGAGCCTTGAGAGTTTGCGGACTCTGTTTTCTCACTGCTGTACAGTTTGAGGAACTACTGCAGGTTGTCCCACCAACTTTTCACGCAGTGGATTTGGTTCCCTGAGTTCTCGTCCCAGGTTAAGGAACGCGGGCGTAACTGTGGTTGCTAAGTGTACTGAGGTGTTAATCGCGAACTGGAATTCATCTAAAAGAGTATCCCAAGTTCGGTGATTCTCCTCTAAGTACGACATCAACATTCCCTTAATTACTTGGTTCGACCTCTCTGTCGGATTAGCTTGCGGCCAATATGTCGGAGTACTGAACTGATTGGCGCCGAGTTCAGCTAAGAATTCGCGCATGGTTTTATTGGCGAAATCTGTGCCATTATCGGTCAGCACCACTACCCAGCGATAAATCACGCGAGTTTTCATCGCAGCGACGATGGCTTTCGCGTTAGCTTTGCGTAAGGGGACTATCTCAACCCACTTCGTAAACAAGTCTTGAAAGACAAGTATGTATTGGTTTCCGGCGTGCAAACTTGGTGGATAAGGCCCAAAAATATCGATCGAAACAATCTGCCAGGGTTGCTCGTATTCATGGCATCCCATGAGACCAGGTGGTTTCGTCCGTGGAACCTTACACGCTTGGCAAGTTAAACACTGACGAACGAATGTGGCGACATCCGCGTAATATCCGGGCCAATAATATAAGCGAAATAGTCTGTGCGAAACGTTTTATCAGTACCCAAGTGACTTGCTGTGGGCACTTTATGGGCTTGCTTAAGGGCTGCTTGACGGGACTCTAATGACAAAACTAGCTTTCACGCGTGCAGATTGGAAATAAGGGGGTTAATTAAGCGTTATGGCCTTTTGGAGTTTGTTGCCTTTGTGGCATACGCTTACCCCATGCGTATGCAGGCTTAAGCGTTTCCCGCTTCCTTGGCGCGGCACGTGGCACACGCTTGTCTGCCGCGTGAGGTCGGTCCTCCACAAAAGACAGCAGAACGAGCGTGGTGTCTCAGGGCACGACGTGTGCCCATGGCCATGTGCGCCACAATTCCAACATCCTGGTCTGACGCGTCCCGCTTCGCTACGATTGGAGCGAGCTGCGCCACCAGTGCATATGGCGGGGGCTCTTGGCGCAGCTGGCGCGACAGCAGCGCTCATCAACGCCGGGACTTGTGGTTGCGTGACCGCCCTTGAATAAGACTGCGGTCTTGCTGCCACTGGCGCCGATTGCTGCTCTTTGTTCCCCATGAGCTGGAGAACCATCTGCCTGAGCTGCGCCATCTCGCGTCGCATACTCTCCTCAACTCGACTGGCGGCAAGGGCTGCTACCTTCGCCAGCTGCGCTCGTTGGCGATAGCTGCGCCAACTAGAGTGGCGATGGTTGGGAGGGCTGAGCAGGCGCTGGCCTTGCTGGTTTGGCCTTCTTCTTGCTAGACTTCCTCTTTTTGGAGCTTTCGGGTCGTGGTTGTTTTGGTTCCGCCGGTTTAGGTTGCTGGGGCCGAGGCGATGACTGCACAGTCGGGGCCAGCGATGTCCGCTCTGGGGCCAGGCTGTCCATAGACGCGAGGGTATAACTCGGCAACTTGGAAGTGGGCGTCACTCCCTTCGTCGAGTAATATGGCGCGTACTCTGACAGCAAGCTCTGGCTTGGCGGAGGCACGTATCGCTGGTTCCTGGCCTCAATAGCTTCAATACGCACGCCCAGGTCCTCCAGTTCTTCTAACGTCGAGAACTGGTGGCCGGCGATTTTCGCGTAATAGAGCGGGTGGAGGTTTTCCCAAGCGTGCTCCAGCTGCTCTTTCGGGCTCATTGGCGGTACCGCGTAGCTCATGAGCCCTTTCAGACTTTGTAAATAGTCCGAAATCGTCTCGCCTGGCACTTGCGTTCGGAGCC
>JABFPJ010004275.1:0-14165 GCA_022817425.1 Gryon sp. ZL-2020 | reverse complement strand
ACAAATTTTTCTATAATTCTATTAATTTGAAAGTAAACAGTGCTTATAAAAATGTAAGCAAACTATTTTTATGTCAGCGTTAATGTACAGTATAGTAATTTTTAATGTAATTTAATTTTGCGTGTAGCATAAAATGCTATTAATAAAATACTAATGCATGTGACACATATATGATTATTCGTTACAATTGTAAAAATGTTTTTGCAACCAAGTTTTAAGTTATTTAACGGAACAAATATCTCGTAACGTTTGTCTTATTATATGAAGCATTTGCATGTATCATGACTTAATTTGTGTGTCGTCAAAGTGCACGCAATATATTATTTAACAAGGCAAGGTTGAAATGAAGTCAGAGTAGTGATTTCGGTGAAACAAAGTTGTTTGAAAATTGAGATGTTCTTATCAGAAGTAGTACAATGTCCAGGCCAAGCAAACCGGAAGTGCATTTACGCCTGTACGTAAACGCGAGAGCAGAAAGTCTTTGTCCCGTAGCAATGATGGCGCCGGTTATGCTGGATACTTGGTGCTGGTAGCTAGAAAGCCGTGTTGCTATCGCGAATGCCACGGAGTAAGTAGGTAGGTAGGTAGGTTCCTACGTAGGTAGGTTTTGATAAGGAGACATTAGCGACCCGTATGTGATACCACCAAATGTGATAAGGAAGACACGCGTTGTCGTCTTTTACTCGGACATTGACTTTCTAAAATCAAAACCATTAAGAGAATACAATAATAACACTTTATAAAAGATCTCACAATAATTTTGAATACCTATTTCGTTGCTTTTATGACTTAAGTTTTCGTCTTCGCCAAAATAAAAGAACAACCTACTCCAGAATTTTATCACTTAAATTGTTTTAATATTTTACCTTCATTTACAAATAAATTCTTAAAATGTATTGAATTGTGGCCCAAAAATGTCCTGGAAAGAGGAAAAAAGTGAAAATAAGAACAACACAATACATAGAGCTATTGTGCTGCGGGTAGAATCGACAGGTGCTACGTGCAAACCTAGGCGTTCCTATCGTTATCTCAACGGAAACGGCATAGTTTCTAAAACGAGCCCCTATGCGATTGGCTTAATTGCTGTCTTAAACGTTTCGCACTTCCAAGCTACAAGACAATACAACTGTGTACCCTTAAGGTATTATTAACAGTAATCAGTCTAATATATTATAAAAAATATACACTTCTGAGAGTAACACCAAAGTTGAGTATCATTTCGTACTCTCGACATAGGTATCTCCTTTTCGATAGGAAATTAATTTTTCGGAACACACACTTATATGTAGTTGTAGATATTAAATATAGGATTATGCAATGTGAAAACTAGTGTTTTAGTTTTGAAACATGCACAAGTGTTCCTCACTATAGAAAGACTAGAAGCCTAAATAAGAATAATAGGCTAAGATAGAAAGGCTAAAATTTTTAAACATTTCCAAACGGTTCAATAGCTGCTACACAATGTTTTAAAACATTGATTCTTATTGTGTTTACAATATATCCACTAAAATGTTAGTAAAAATATTTAATAATTTAATGTCTTTTTAAGGGTAGCTTTATCTTCAAACGTTTAATCGTATGTGCTGCTATTAAAGATATTTATATGATATGTAAATATTATTGATCGCATATAACATATATATTTAAGTATACAGCTTGAATTATCAAGTTACTTGTAATAAAATTTAAACTAAATGTTAAAATACATTGTATTTAAATTACAAAAATATATGTAAATGTATTCTTAAATAACTGTCATTATTGTAAAATAGATATACACGTTCAATTATTTTACTTGCACTTAATAAATATAAACGCAGTTTATAAATTATCAGTATCGATTATATAAATTATGAAACTAATTCTCCTATCAATGGAAAGTCGACATGTGCGGGCTTAGGCCCGTCATTTTAGAAGATGTATTTGTAAGGGATGAATGCATTAACTTATTTTGAAAATCTTGACATTCATGAAAAAATAGTAATATCATGTGATTTTTAAGATGTTTTTATATAATAACTTCTCGGGAAAACATTGGGTTTTTATCGGGCTTTTTTAAATCAACTTCAAATACATCTCAGAAATCTTACAAACTTCGAAAAAAAGTTGTATAAATACTTGCAAAGATTCTATATACGATTTAAGTGCAACGATATTTTTTTTCAAAATATAAAATTTTAAATCAACACGAGTCCGAAAAAAGCCCGACTTTAGGCCCGCACATGCCTTATGGAAAGATATCTTTTATTATTTTAGCGCATTAAAATTATATAGCTTTTTGTATTTGTCAAATTTTTTTATATAAATATAATACTAATATAAAACAGTATATTAATCTTTTCCTTCAATTTGTCGTCAATTTTTTAATTATTTTATTTTATTTTAATATATTTATTAGATTGATTTATTATTGTTTTTTAATTAATCATAATGCATTCTTATTAATTATTTCTAATTACAATTATTTTTATAAGTAACAAAATTACTTTATGAATAATAATAATAAAATATTTCTTGTTGCTAATATTCTTGTATATTTTTATTTTTTAAATGATATTTTTTTAATCAACTAATTGTAAAGTAAAGTTCTTTTTCATCAACATCAACTAAATATTTCCGTAATATATTCTATCCTATAACGCTTTTATCACTCACTATCTAACAAAGCTAGCTCATACATATCATTCTTTTAAATTTTATCTAAAAAAACTTAATTCTTATGTATCTTTTCAATTAACGAAACATTTTTATCATACTAAATAATTCATTAGAATACCCGGCATAATAGTGCTGATATTAAAATAAAAATTATTTTATAAAATATTCCTCTTGTAATAAATACCTTTTAAAAAAAATCCTTACTCCTTGTTTATCATTACTTTACTGAAATTCTATTACCTATGTATTTTATATTTTACTTTCAACAATATTTTGTAGCTTGAAAAGTTAAAAAATGAATGGAAAATATTTATTAAAAGTGCACTTTTTAAGTAAACTCTCACCATATAGCATAGTAAAATTCGTAGTATCTGTAAAGCCATTTATTTTCTTACAAAATATACAATAGCTTACAATACTAAAACGAACGCCATTTCAATCAAGCTCAAAGTACAACGCACTTTACGAGCGCGTAGGTGTAATCGATAATCAATGAACGTGTAAATATCACTCGCAAAGGGCACGTGGCGACCTGCAAGTGGTTCCAACATAAGACCTTTTAGCTAAATCAATTAATCGATAAAGCAAATTCTCATAGAACATTAAATTAAAATATAAAATTATATTCTCTTCTTATCTATCAAATTTTAATTCTAGAAATAAAAAAAATAATTACTTTTGAAATTTGCGTTTTTTAAAAAATATGTTAAAATTTATTTGCTCATATAACTTTAATTTAACACTAAAATTAAGTTTACCACCTTAACTAACTAATTAAACTAACTTATTTAAGTTTATATTTAATTTATGAAATTGTTTGCGGTTACAATTTTTCGAATTATTCGGATAACGCAACTGTACATTCAATTTGCACAATGTTTGACTTTAAAGAGCGAAGAAAAGTTGAAATGTATCAGATATAATGGCGACTATCTACCATCGCGCGTTATAATTAACAACAAAATAATCACGTGGACCTTTAGTGGACAATAGACCCCGGCAAATCGCGGAGCATCGTTATCGAACCGCCGATAAAATGTGTGTCGTAGGGTTAAAATCTTCCACTCCGTGTAAAACGATCTCGCGATAACGCAGCGCATAATTCACTCGGTAATTATCGGCGGTCGAGGCAGATAACGAGGATCGTTCTTTGGACGGGATCAAACGTTATTTCGTCATCCTGAATGAGCGGCTCGAAAAACACGTTGAAAAAAAAGAAAAAAAAATAAAACGAGAAATAACGGAGAAAAGAGAAGAATGCGGAGATTCGATAGACGATTGGTTGAATGAGTCGAGTGAAACAAACAAGTAATCGAATCAGAGAGGAAAAAATATCACTCAAAAAAATTATACTGGCAAAAAAAAAACTAAACTAAACAATTTAGAGAAACGGATGATAATTTAAGTCTACCAACTGTACGTGGGATATTAATTTATTTGCATTATATATATTCACATTGTTCATGCTAAGCGACATAATTTAATCTACTAACAACACTAAATGAAAAAATTGAACTAAATAAAAAAGCTGAGGTATTGGTAAGGTAATTGCTTACCTTAGCAGTTGATGCATTTTTTTAACTTAAGTGACGGATGAAAGTGAATTAACTTAGCTAACTAATCTGGTTAAACTAAAATGAAAAATGAAGGTAATTTAGTTATTTAGTTTGGTCATTTGCTGAACTAAATTAATTAACAAAACTAAACCAATAATTAGCTTGTTTCAATTTTATTAGATTAGTTAGCTCAGTTAATTCATATTAATTTGTTATAGTTAAAGTAAGTATTCAATTAATTAAGTTAGTGTAGTTTATTGAATAATTAAACTTAAAAATCAAATTAATTAATAAACTAATCTAACTAAATAAATCCAATTTCATAAGCTATTTATGAAAAAAAAAACAAATAATATTAAAAAACATTATTCAGTATCATTATTTATATTTAGTAGTTTACTTTAGTTAGATAAACAGTTAATTTTTATGGTGCATCATGAACGGTGTTAGTAGCCATTTTTCTAATTTATTTAGCTTATTTTGTATACAACGAGAGTATTTGTTGTGAATAAAACAGTCAACACAAATGTTATGTATGATTTCATATATTTTCAAGTGGAAATCGATAAAATATTATACATTTATACGAAATATCCAGGATGATAAACTACTAAACTGTCACTTAGCAATATTTAAAGGGTTAATAAAACTACGATTTAGTTAACAAACAATGTACAATTTCGAAATTGATTTAGTCAATTAAAATGCGGCGTGGAAAGTGCAACGATAGAAGCACAGTGGGGCACCTACTCAGCCACCTGTTGACGCGGGAGTTAAGTTACGAGGCGAATTGAAGGGATAATCGAGCAGTTGGCTGAGCTCGCGTGAAAGTTAGGGTAGGAAGGTGGGAATTTCGGTCCGGAAGGAATCGCAAAGTTGTTGTTAAAAGGTCATTGTTAAAATCGCATTTACATTAAATACGTATGGAAATAAACAAAAATCGTGAAGCCTGAGTACTTAATGAGATACCGAAAGACGCCCCTGCAACAATGGAACGGATATCGCGGATAAGCGATAAGCGGTTTTTTTCAAAGCGATTCGAACGTTGTTTTGAGTGTTCCTTCGTGTCTGTGTATCGGTTGAAACCAAAGATAAGTTACTGTAGTATTGACAGAGTATATCGAGGATGGGTACTGCAAAAACGAGAGAACAAGAGAAAGAGAGCTTTCGCTCTCCCGATGTACCCTTCCTATCGGCCGAAGCGCGCAGATATCACGAAGGCCGATACCCTCACAGTGATCTCTCGGACAAGACAACAATGCAATCTCCTTTGGCCAGACGCTTGATGGCCCGTTAGAAAACAGTTCGCGTTATCGATCGGTCACTCAGCAAGATAAGACTCGCGCAAATCAACAGACCGAATTTTAAGATGCAATGCATTTTATAATTAAACTCAGTTCAAAACAAAATTCTATCAAATCATTCGATTGGCTGATGTATTTAAATCCAAAAATGAGAGTAAAACAAGTTTTAAATGCAATCCGAATTACAGTTAAGATTCAGCATATCTGATTTCTCTGAAACTATATAAGTAAATTTTATTAGGAGTATTGATATTTTATTTCTTTTGTTATCATATGTATACATATATCAAACTTTATTTTTCTTAGAATGCATCAAAATAAATGAAACAAAATGAAAAAACAAAGGAATAAAATTAACTAAATCAACCTAACATACTAACGAAATATATAAAAAAAAATAAACAATTAAAGAAAAGCAAAACAAAAAATCTAAACAAAAAGAACGACCAAAACTTAAAAATAAAACAAACAACACCAATATAAAAAACCAATCTCACATATTGCTATTTAGTTGTTCAGCCACTATGTTAAATAATGAATTTCTTCATTGTTGTTGAACTTCCCATACCCGTAAAAAAGGATTAAATACAAAATATAATTTTGAGGCTAGCATATTAAATATCACTTTCACATATACGTTTTGCTAAGTATATTGAACCTAAGCTTTAAAATAGCAATGTATAGAAGAAAATCAAACTTTTCTTCTATCATCTAAATTGTTATTTTTACCTCCAAAAATATAATATTCGAAATTTATCCTCGAAATTTTTAGTGGAAATATTTCAGATCATTTTAAATCTTTAATGAATTAATTATTTATTTATATTGAATGCATTACAAATTAATAAGTTTTTACATTTGTTTATATATCTGCGGCTTTTCAAATACAATTTTTTAATGTTCAATGATTGTTCTCCGTAATGAATGAAGAAAAAAAAACAATATATGTATATATGCCTTATAAACATACATTTAATATTATAAATAAACACATCCATTATTCAAATAATAAAATCAAATAGTAATTAATTACTATTTATATTTTGGTACTGTAACTTTTGATTTTATTCCATAAATATACAAATAGATGTATGCTGCATGATACATGCGCATTTCCGTTCAGCATGTTCCAACTTCAGTATATGTTGTCATTTTTAAGAGTGGAATGAAAATAAACTATCGTTTCGTTTGTTAGTTCATATTGTTCATGTAGATTGTGTTAACGTTTTTTGTCAAATATTTCGACTTTAATTTGTTATTTTATTTTTTAATTTGTTTATATACAATTATATATAATTGCAATTTTTTGTTCATTCCAAAATAAATGATATCGAAACACAATATACATCTATAGTTTATATTTACAATGTAGTTCTCATCAACATAAATAATATTTCCTATTCATTTGAAAAAGACAATAACAAACGCATTTGCGATAAAATCTAAAGCAAGAGTTCATTAACAAAAAAGTTAGCTCTATGATATGAATTCATCTGCTTAAGTATGCACAAAGGCTTCAAAATATTGGAGCTTAGATCCCTTGGTAACAATTCAGTTACTTAATCGCAATCATTTTTGTCAATGATATCAAATCTTAGACGAAGTGCAGTGACAAGTGACTGGCAATGATGCGTCTTGAAAAGCTTAAAGAGAATTCATCCATAAATAAGTGCGACATAGAGTTTGCCTGGAACAAATCAGCGCGCGATCTCCAACGGAATAATAATGCGGGTAAAATAAAACGCCTCCCTCTTGTTCGTGAGCGCACCCCATATAATACCACTCAGGTACCCTCATAGAGATGGCAAGATCAAACATTGGAAATTACAGCATTGTGAGCATTCCTCGCACTTCTCTCTTTCCTCTGTTTCTTCTTCTTGTTGTGTTTCTTCTTATTCTTCTTCATCTACCGGAGTCGTTTCTCAGACTCGCCAATAATGGTCTTGGTCAGCTGGTCCAAGTGCGCGACCCTCGCATAAACACACACTTGCCGTGTCTGCATAAGGCTCCCTTTATTATCCGGACTGGATCGCGTGCATATTGCATCAGCCAACGAAAGAAAAGGCCTATCGGAATATCGAAGTCCTCATTCCCTCCAAGTGGTACTCGCCACTTGCTTCAAAATTCATCAGACCAAGCCTATCTCGCAAAAAGCTAAATCCAAAAGCTAAATCCGGATGAGCATCAGCGACAGAATTTTCCTTCATGAATGAAGTCAGGTGAGAGGCAGACGATGCTCGCTTAGATATCTTCCGTCATCAAAGACCTTCCAGACGGAAGTCTCTACCTTAACCATCATTCCATATCGCATATTGTTACTAGGGCTTATTGCAGTTTCCTCCCAACTAAGGGTTTCATTTAGTATTCATATAAATATTTTTGTCAAATAACACATATACACTAAGAAAACTCATAGAGTAAAATTTATTAGCATTCTAATAAAACTGGGATACTCTTGCTCAGATTTTAAATAATATAATTTATTTTATCTTTTTCATTAACATCTATTCTAAATTCATGATTTTGCCTAATAAATTTAGTATAGATGTTAATGAAAAAGATAAAATAAATTATATTATTTAAAATCTGAGAATGAGTATCTCAGTTTTATTAGAATGTTAATAAATTTTACTCTATGAGTTTTCTTAGTGTATGTATGGTAATTTGATGAAAATGTAACACATTTTATGAAATTGCACAATTCACCTTATAAAGTACTTTTAAGCATACTTATTACTAGACGGTTACTATGATGGCACTACATAAAAAATTACGCGAAATGTTATATAATTTTGCTTTTTTAATTTGTTAATAATATTTTAAACTTTGTATAAAGTTTAGTTTTGGCACTTAATTTGACTTAAGTCAGTCAGTAACACCGTTTAATATAATTAATAATTCTGGGAATACTAAATAAGTATTCTCCAAAGCAAAATTAGTGAATTATGTAATTAATATAACATCTCTAGGTCCATTCGTGTAATTTTAAAGTTTCTTAATAAAGTCCACCTATGCAAAAACTATGCAGTTATTAAGAAAAACTGCATATAAACTTATATATAAAAAAATAATTTGAAAATCACGAGAAAAAATGTTAAACAAGAATTTGCAAAACACAGTCCTCAAAGTATTGATTCAAACTGTACTGTTCTTTCTTGAGGCAAATTTTGCAAGCTAAAAAAGTTCTCGTGATGACATCGAAGTGCAGAAGCAGGAAGCGTTCGACACCACCTTTTGTGTCGCTTAGCACGAAGTGAAGAACAAGAAATGGTGTGCATCTTCTTGACCCGGGGAAAGACAGTAGTCCGTTCTCGTGAGAGATGCACCTCCGATATGGACTCGCATCGTAAAACCACTCTATGCTGTCTATGCCGGATGGTAGCACACGTGTACCTACACTCAACTCGCGATGCGCTTTCCAATATCGCGCGCGGCATCGATGCAAACAGTAGCTGCCAGATAATCTTGGCTTTCATAATTCTATTTTCCCAGCATGCCATATCGGTCGCAGCAACGTGATCCAAATCGCTAAAAATCAACCGTCGCGATTTGTAGCAATCCTCACAAAGGAGAAGATGTTCCAAGACCTTTATCTTTGCATCTTTTTCTTTTCCTTTAGAATGAACCAACAGACATTTTCACACGAATATTTCGCGGATACTATGTGGAATATTTTATTTATCTGCAAGTTTAGCATACGCTTTTAGTCTAACATTGTTTTCCAAATTTGCAAAAGCCGGATTTTCAAATGAAAATTATTTGATTTATTACAAGCTGAGGAATTACTTTCCAACCAAAAGTATTCACTTTAAACAAATGATACAAATATGTATTACATCACTTAACATTTCTAATATATCATGACATATATTTATATATTTTTCAATAACGAAGTATTTTTTTATTTGTGTTACATTGATTAATAACCATTTAAAAAATTGCTTCAAGCTTATTTCATTTGCATATTCTTCGTCATTTGAATTATTTCTTTTGTTTGAACCAGAAATTTAGCTGAAAATCCTAAATAAATTGACGTCGGTCCAATAACACTTGTACAATCTAATCAATGATTCATTATCTTATCTGCAGCACAAAAAAGCATATGAATTACTTTTCGACTATCTCAGAATTACCGACTTGAGTACTTACTGGTATCTTATTTATTCGGGCAAACAATGGCACGCGACACTCGTACATTTAATTGCTCTAAAGTACACTTTGTTTTACAAACATTGCTACTTCATCAGCTCTTGTGAAATGGAAACCACAAACATACTAATAACAAATACTAATAATATAGTTCACAATATACTTTTTAAAACAAACAAAATGTTGAAGAAAATGAGATTCATGAAATCAAAACTACATTCAAGTTTCAAAAATCCGAATAGTTATACGGCGCCTTTCTTATCTAAATACTAGATAAGTCGATCGTTAGGCATCTGTGCCCAATTTCTGTCGTCCGTTGCTCTTAAGAAAAGCCGCTAACTGACAAGATTTATCTCCGCAGATACGTGCAATCATTTATTTCGAAAAAACAAAATATATCTGGACCTTGCTTGAATTATTAAGCAACTCGTTCAACAAAATTGATTGTTTTTGTGATACTATATTTAAATGAACTTATGCAATTCTTTGTTTAATTTTTCTGTTTATTTTGATGATTTAAGTATCAATTTTGCGGAAATATGAAAATCTGATTGAAAAAAGTTTCCTTTTTTATCAAAGATATTTATGTTCTAAAAGTTATTGCAGATAAATTAGACTTACTCTGTTCAAGTAACGTTTAATTTCAGTATCGCAAAAATTGCAGGTTGTATCTAAACATCGTATATTGTCTTAAGCTATTATAAAGGTATGATAAATCAACGTCTTATTGCGTACTCCACATCGTCACACACAATCCTAATAATATCCCACAAGTCACAATCACGATAGTTATTTCGAATCGTTGCAACGTTCTTGTAGATCAGATTCGATCTTTGATGCATATCGAGTTGTCCTTTACTTCTCTTCCCTCCTGCCCCTGACCACTTTTTTCATGCTTTTCTGTGGCACGAAGAGAAACTGTAGTGGTTCGATCAGTTAGCGCTAATGAGCATTATATTTGTATAGACAATTACTTGTACGGTTTTTCATCGATTCTATGACAATTTCTCAGTTAGTTGTTTAGAAATATTTGATTATTGTATAAACAATAATTATGAAATAATCGTTAATATATTTGGTTAAAATTGAAAATAAAAAATGAGTAAAATTAATGTAAACAGACCATGAATTTTAGTCAATAAATATTATACAATCAATAATTTTATTGATTGTATAATATTAAAACAAAATAATGACACTAATAAGTAATTCCCTTGTAATGCAAAAGTATAAATCTGAGCTATAAACTTGTTTTATCTTACACTTAAAGAAACTACTTTTTTAATATAATAAATAACAATATATCAATACAGAAATCTTTTAATCATAAAAGAGATCGTATTGAATCAAAAGTTGTTTGTTTCGAGTGTATATATATCTTAAATTTAAATTATAGGAAACTCTCAGAACTAAAAGGAAGCATTAGTATACATTATTATAAACGTTCAGACCAAAAAAGCATTTTTTATAAAAGTATATATGCGAATGAAACAAGCTCGTTTAAGTGACGTAAAAGTAGAAACGCCTTATCAGTAGAATGATAAACGCAACAGTTCGCATTGCTTAAACATCAAAGCGTTGTGTCGTGTGCACTTATCGACGTTATCACACGGATATGCTTCAACGTGCACGAAAACCAAAGAGGTTTTGCGAAGAAAATGTCGCGCGCGATAGATATGCAATTTCGAAAATCGAAATCGAACGAACGCAAAAGAAAGAAGGCGACAAGATAAAATGCGATGCGTGTTTTGTCATGTGATATACATATGATCACGTATGCGTTATGTCAAAGTGATAATTTTGTACGCGAAAATGCTGAAACGTGGACGGTAATTAGAATGCGATTGCGTTGCCATTCTGCAGATCAATGGTAGGAAAAACAAAAAAATATACACGCGCTTTATAAAAGACAAAGAGACCTTCAACAAGCAGGCAGCACGATCGAGATACCTTATCAGTCTGTATTTTGAGTGAACATTAGCGTAATGAGCCAATATTCTCTGATAACGTGTTTTAGCGATGACATTTGTTCGATAGACTGATCAAAAGCCTACTACGAATTTGTATCTTCAAGTTTCTTCAATCGTATCGCATTCCATCTGACAACTCCAGAAGTTCCCTTATTGTTTTCAAGCTGAAAGAATAGCGATACTTATTTTCATTTTTTTCCACAACAAAAAATGAACAAATAATATTGTTAAATTGTTTAACTTTGTTCAAATGATTATATATATAGCTTCTAAAGACAGTAGATAATAGAAAATAACTCATACTTATAGATGCAAAAGTAATGAAATCGATTTTTTACATTTATAAACATGAAGGTTAAATAACAGAGCTGAAGTCACAGAGTTCGTTTTTACAAATAAATTTGATAATTACATTAAAGTTTTGAAATTGGGCTATTTTGATTTATTAATTTATAATTAAACTACATTTTATGAGAACGGACAATTTAAGAACAATTTTATTACATAGAAAAATGCGATTATTAATATTTACAGATTCGTATTCTTTTTACAAAACTTCTTCTTAAATTTATTCTTTTCATATAACAATGTTATTTATATATAAAAGAACGAACTTAAAGAGTACAATTTCCAAAAATTGTATGGTTTCAAATAAATTAGTAAAACAAACTTCTTAATTCTATAGCAATGACGTTTCATCTTAAGGTGATTGTTGAGCTATAAGACTGAAGAATACACTACACAAACAAGTGTCTCATTTTGAGACATTATTGATGCTTGAGACGCGAAGAACGTCTCAAAATTGAGTAAATGAGACATTTTTGGTGTCTGAATCATCAAAAATGGCTCAAAATGAGACACTTGTTTTTGTAGTACAAAGAATCTGAAACTGCAAATGAAAAATGATGTTGATTTATTCAAAATATTTTTCTTACGAAATAATATTACACTTAAAAATATTTGTTCTCCCTAAGGGAAATTGCTAACGTAAACTTACAGGCTTATACTGCCTCAGCTCTGATAACAGATTATGTCATAGAACCAGTACTGGGCCAAAGCAGGAACAATTGTTCGTTTTGCATAGAGCTTTTGAATCATGTATTTATAGCTTGGAATTTTCTACAATAAATTGTCATATTTTCAAAAGTAATGTTGTTCTGAAACTTATATTATATTTAAATATTTAATGTCGAAACAATACTTTTCTATTTTGTAATTAATAAAGTGTAGTAAAATAGTTTTTTCTGGCATAATATTATAGGAATGTAATGTTTATACCTTTCTAAAAATGTAAATATATAAATAATATAATTTTAATATATGATTTTACGATAATATATACTAACAATGTATTTTTTTAATTCATTGACAATAAATTGTAAATATATTAGTCTAATATGTTATTGGTTAATATATTAATAATATATTAACAATATTTGTAAAATAAATTGAAAGTAAATTTGCAGTTTAGCACGATATGGACAATATTTTATCAATGTTTCGTAATCTGCATTGACAATTGATTAATAATATACTGATAATGCATTGAAAATATATTGATAACACTTTCTCAATAAATTTTTTATTTTCCTTTGTTTAATTCCAGTTTTTCAAAATTTTTAATCTAACTTTTTTATTCGTCGTAACATTATAACAGATTAAACAAAAAATTTAATTAACTTGATCCCCCTAAATCAAGCGCTATGTATAATTTCCATTATTAACTCTTTTACACCTTAAGGTTCTAAAGCACATGTCTTTCGTGAGCCGCTGTGACTATCAATTCACAGACTTGTTACTTTTCAATGGGATTTTCCATTGCCTACACGATTCCATTCAGTTTGCGAAGCTAATCGCGTCCGTCGAATTCCTCTGGCCGGATGGCATTGCGGGTGTGAGTGTCGATCGCAATGAGCCTATGACGCGAAAGGAAAGCAGGGTCCATCAAGGCCCACATGTACATGTGTGTGATCATCTATATAAATATAAATATAAAGGCGCATGTGTGTGCTCATGTATGTCTTTCTGTGAAATGCGCCGGAGACAGAATATCGCGCCGCAGATCTCGCCTAGTTAGTTCGCTTAGTCTTTTACCTCGTGCGGCTGGCGTTGGCTTGTATGTTTGGCCTATGTGTTTCGCGGCGGTGTCCTTCCCGCGGCTTTGCCCGGGCTGCCGGTGCCGCGCGGCTCTCTTTTTCTCTCTCTCTCACTCTCGTCTCATAAATATAAGCGCCGGCGGGGCAGCGGGAACGTCGAAGGGCGAGCCTACAAATTGCTACACCGCATTGTGGTGTCACTCCAACTCGCCACGACACGGCTCCGGCATCGCCGGAATGGTGTCCGCTGATCGTTTGTAAATTTTCTTCCTCTGCTCTTCGCTCTTCCGCCGCCGCTTTTTGCCGATTCGAACTTTTTTCTCATCTTCTTGTCCTTCCTATCTATCGCTTCCTTTTCTTTCTTTCCTATGTCCTTCTGCCGTTCTCCACTTCGTTGACTTATCTTTCTTTCTATAACCTTTTTTTCGTTTC
>JABFPJ010004274.1:0-14169 GCA_022817425.1 Gryon sp. ZL-2020 | reverse complement strand
AAAGCACGCATTTATTATCAACAACACACCAAATTGTTCTAAACTTAACTACATATAATACCTAAATACAGACTGTAAACAACAGCACGGTAAAAATTGTTCGTCCTTTACTTAAAAATGATGTAGATTAAATGTAAATAGTCAAGTAAATCACTACAAAATATCAATTAAACAACATATTTATTTCCTTTTTGACAATTTTACTTATGTTTACTATGACGTGTACGGTAATTTTTATTTGTTTTTGCTCTCAGTGTATGAGTAATATACAAATAAATTAAAATTCCTTGCCCACACATTTCTAAAATGAATATAAAGTTAGCGTACTTCATTTTACATACGAAAATATATTAATGCATGTGCGAGAAATTGTTGCATCAAATTTTGATTCCCTCCAAAATATCTTAATAATATCTAAATAATATTAATTAAAATGTAAAAGCAGTGTCGACTGAGGATCTTATAATGTTATTTTATATTCATAATCTTTATAACAGATTAAAAACATAAAACTTTGCATAAAATATATTATTTTTTAAGTTTCTTCATATAAAAATTTAATATTTCCCGTAAGGGAAAAAAATATTTTGAAATATATCCAGAAATATATGATAAATGTATAACATATATTTTCGGTCAAAAATTATATATTTAATATATATTTTTGCATATATGTTTATTTTTAGCATATATTTTTTAAAAATATATGTAGAAATATATGTTTAAATATACGCAAAAATATATTTAACATATATTTTTGTTATATATTTGTAAAACTATATTTTTTCCGTGTGGGTTACTTCGTCTTCATCTGCCTGTGAATGATTTTATGATATTAAAAAAATCATTTTATTGTTTTCTCAAAACATTCAAAGGTACACTAACAAAAGTAAACTTATAAAAATTATCATCTTTCTGACAAAATAGGGATATACTTGTAAAAAACCAAAAAATTATCATCTTTTCTGATAAAAAGTCTTCGAAGCTTGAGAATTATTTTCATAAAAACGAATATATTTATCAGAAAAGATGATAATTTTTTGGTTTTTTACAAGAATATCCCTATTTTGTCAGAAAGATGATAATTTGTATAGGCTTACTTTTGTCAGTGTACATATAACTGAAAAAGTAAAAGACGTACTAAAAATATAGAGATGTAATACCTTTTCAATAACTTTCTCGTAGAAATAAACTTAGGACCCTTTTAATGTCTACATAGACAAATATCGATTTTTTTTCTAAATTCAGTTATAATAAAAATGTTTATACTGGTAACGAGTTTTATAATAATTCCCAAGTCTTATCTTAGCATGTCCAACTAAAAAACTTTGCCAAAGGCTTGAATATTTTTCTTGTATAGTTGATAAATACGTAACGCTAATATATTGTGAAATTTCATGAATTATTTTTTTGTAGGTACCGAGTGGCAGATTAGCTGGATATAGTTATATGGGTAGAGGACATAGTCCAAGGTATGATGAAGCTTATCCTGACGATGGCCCACCTTCAAGGTATTCAACATCTCAGCAAAATGTAGAGTCTTCCGAGCCACTGTTTTACAATAGCAGACCAAGACATTACAAGGAGTACAGGTAATACAATTATAATATATAAATATATATATTTTATAAAACATGCTATTAACTTAAAAATATTATTATATATATATTATTATATATATATGAAGGTTATTTGAACGGAATTAACTCTTTATTATATAAGCCAAAATTTAAACAAAGACATCGTATTCATTATTTCCGTGGGAAACAAGAAAAACAAGTTAAGTGTATAGGGATTCCATTTACACTTAATTTGTTCTTACTTTCCACCACAGAATTATATATTGTCTATAGTAAGATTAAAAACTAAATTAAAATTATATAAAATCAGTAATAAAAAAGAATGATTAATACCAAATAACAAAGTTAAAATTGCACTCTTTTTATGACTAAAGATGTATTTGTGATTTAGAAGCAATATCACATAAGTGCATATGAAATCTCTATAAACTTACCTGGTTTAGTCTCTCACGTCAGTAATAACTTTTGGGAATCTAATCTAACTGGAATTAAAAAGATGCACATTTGACTTACTTTCAACTGTCATTATATAGGATACAAAATTCATCTCCAAAATGGATATTCATATTTTAAAAATAATTTTATTATAGTGACTTTTTTTATTGTATTATCGTAATCTGTATAAAATAAAAATGAAATAATTATATAAAACATTGAAAAATAAAAGAAAAATGGGAATTAAGTAAATTAAAGTTTACGACACTGAGAAACTCTGGCATAATTATGTCAGTTAACAAACGATATACTTTCGAAAAAATATATATTTCTTTATTATTTTAGAAAACCGTCAATTATTTAAATTAAATCATTATTTATTCTTTTAAAAGTATTGTTATCTTTTGAAGTAAAAATCCAGTTTTAATTAATTTGTTATAAACACATAAACAAGAAAAATTGAATAAAAATGTGTAAATTAAAACAGAATATACGTTCGTTATTTTGCGATAATCTACCTCAAAGTAACTAAAAATAATTTTTCCTTGAATTATTATGTACAAATACTATTACTATAATGATTTAAAATGAAAATTGTTTATATAAATATAATATAAAACAAATTTTCTTCATTAACAAATAAAAGCAAGGTTAGTCTATGTTATTTTTTATGTGATTTAGACGACGGAAGCACACGTGGGATTACGAGGACAGGTATGGAATGAGTATTTCAAAATTTCGTGAGAAGTTCAATTTTAATTCCTACAATTAAAAAGCATCATCGATCGTTATAGCATTTGTAGCATATAATGGCATTTTATTTTAGGATTCTTTAGGTCCATTGTTCTTACGTGCAATAATGCATCGCAATAGTTTAAATGCAAGCACTTCATATGCATCATTTTAAGGCATTTCAGTTTTTAAGAAGAATTGATATATTTTTCTTTTAGCTTATATATATGATCAATCGATAATAACATATGGTACTGGGTATAACCAAGATATAATAATTAACAGGTGATGATCTTATAATGAACTTATAAATCGTTTAAGCATAAATGATTATTCTTTAACTTTATGTTATTAATAATAATTATTAAACACTAATGTGCCCATTACCAATTTTTGATACGAAGATCATACACAGTTGAAATTTTCAATCGTAAAATAAAATATTTAGTTATTTGCAAATCAATCATTCTTAACAATAATATGTGGATTTAAATCATTAGTCGTAAATGTTAAATAGAATGAATGAATCGCTGTATTATTGTATAGGATTTCAATTAACATTTACAGTTGTTAATTTAATTTAAAATGAAATTCAAATGAAATCATTAATTTAATTTAAAATTCGTATAAAATTAATTTTGCATAATTGAATATTTGCATACACATCGATTGGTACTGCATGATATGATAGAGTCTTTTTTGTAGTGAACCACTGAAAAAGCATTTCAAATAGTAAATTTTACGACTTAAATCGTTAAATCGCATTTCGCGAGTGATTAATTTTACATTGCAAATCGTAAATATGAATTGCTGATAATTTATTTTACAAATCACTTTCCGCTTTGCGGAATATAATCAGAAATCAGAATTGCAACATTTTGCATTCAAACAATTTATGCCGTACAATTTCCTCGTAAAATTTGAAATTAAAAATTGTTGTTTTATATTTTTAGTCAAGACGGATGGTACAGCGAAGGTTACGAGTATCGCGGAACGAAAGTCGATGAAACTAGAATATATAGTGATACCGAGTATTATCCTAGCACAACTACAAGTACGTCGTCGCGAAGAAGAGGTAAGCTTTGAAAATAAAATCTACTATTACTCCGACAAATACAGTTTATATATCTTTATAAACGTGTATTTAGAAACCCATTGAAATACCATAAAGAATCTTGCTATTACAAATTTAACAAAAATGAAGATGCAAAACACAATATATCTGTGGCTTAAAGAACAAATCAATCAACTCCACTTTCACAAATTTTGAGAAAAATACGTTTGAATTCTTTAACTTTCCGAATCTGTAACTTTAGCATTCAAATATATAAAAAAAATTGTTTATATCATTTTCCTATTTTGCGATAGCACTGAATTTCGTTAAATTTGGATTCATAAAATGAAAATATAAGGTTGTTAAAATTCAAAATTATCATTAACTCAATTTAACTAAAAAAGGAGTTAATCGGTTTTTCCTGCAAACCACAAATTATTTTGTAAAGAAGATTGTATATTTTCAATTCCTATTTTTTGTTTGCAATATATTACAATTTTACAATAATAAATAAACATATTTTTTAACATTTTAATTTAAAAATAAAAAAATTAATTCATTTGTCAAACTTAACAGCTCCTCATAGAAGGCCGTCCTTGGAAAGACAAACATCTTTATATGATGAACATTCGTATGATGGTTATTGTAACGATGGGCGAATGAAAAAAATGAGTGCCACATATCCTGAATGTCAAACTGATATAGGATATAATAAATATTACGATAATGTGACGAGTTATATGTATCAAGATGAAAGGTATGTTTAATTTTACAAATAAAATCTGTAAAAGATAAAGTAATTTTAATCGTATATGCTCTTAATGTTTATAATAATATAATAATTATAATTTTTATACATAATTTAATTATTTTAATCACATATGTATCCGCATTTGTGACGAAAAATATTGTAAATCTTTTCTCTCTTGAAGCATTGTATATATTATTGTCGAAATTTGTTATGTAACATTCAATTTCTTGCAGGTATGGGCAAGATGATGAAGACAGACAATGGGACAGTGGAGGGAAATGGTATCCGGGAACTAGCACTTATTACGAAAATAAAAGAAATAGAAAAACTCTTCCTCAGAGGCCTGCTTCCAGTATTGATATACACCGACCAGATTATAGGCCAACTGTTACCAGACAACGTAGTTATGAGTCCGAAGAACTCAATTATAGGTAATACAATTTTTTCACATAATATTATTGCATCAGTAAAATCATGTTTGACTCTCATATTAACTCAATAATGTATCCTGAAAGTGCTAACATAATGTTTTTTCTTATATATTGTGATAAATTATTATTATTTTTTCATTTTCAAAAAACACACAAATTTGAAATAAACAAAGAACGTTAAGCTAACCTGGAAATAATTATTACTAAATTAATATAGTCAATAATTTATTTATATATCTTTCAATGTAGACATAATGGTCAATTGTATTTGAATGTAATGCTATTTATTAGGCAATATTTGATATTATTATACTTTATGTATTAATTAGAGTAATGCAAAATATTTTTTTAAGCATTATATATTTCAAAGTAATTTGATTTTTATTTTGCGGAATTCTTCTGCATAATGCAAGCATTTTTCTTTAAAAGAGCATAATTGAGTGTTGCACTACATTAAAGAAAGAATTTTTACTTTAATTTTTATAGAAGTTTTACTTATTTCTCGAGTTTTAAAGACATTTTAACGTTTTCTTCGTAATGCTTGAGTGGTACAGTATATTATCATTTGATGCTTGCCTGAAGAACTTTAGCAAATTTAATGTGCTTACATTGGTAAAACATTATAATCGTGAAAATGTTTAAATAATACTTAAACAACCATTAAGCATCAGTTCAAATGCTTTAAGTACAATATAAAATATCGTTAAGTTTTAATGTGAAATAATAAATTATAGAATAACACTATATTTAAGACATTGAGAAAAATTACTTTTTTGTATCAATAAAACACATTCAGCATTCTTCCATTTTTAAAACTTTTTTACCTTGGTTGCTTAAGAAGAAAAGACTCCCTTAGGATAAATAAATGCTTACATTTATCAAATTCCAATAAGCAATGTTTGACTGTGTTACCGACTGTTGGCCAACTCCCTTGATAGGTACATAGGTACATAGGGTAAAAAGTTAATACACAATTACCTTAACAGTCACTATAATATGAGAACACATTTTTTGCATTTTCCTTAATATGCAAAATTAATATTAACATAGTCATGAAATTTCTTTCATTTTTGTTATTAATGCTTTTACTATTACCGACTTTTGTTAGAATCCACCTGTATTTGTACCTATGCTACTTTGTTCGATATACCTTCCGCATTTAAATTTTCAGTCCTTGGTATGAAAGGAATTTGCAGACTTTGTTATAAGCATATTTGACAAAATGATGTATTTTGTAAAATAAACTTTAAAAATAATATTATAATTAACTGTGGAAAATATATATTTAAATGAATACAGTTAATCCTGAACCAGAAAATTAAAATAAACAATATATTTTCAGTAGTCATCGTCGGAAAATGCTGCTACCACAACAGCGTTCGTTTTCACGTTTGGAAGGCAGTGGTAAAAAACTACCACCAACTCCAACGAAGCCAAGTCGGGTAATAATCGGTCGTAAACCTGTATCTCTTCCAACTACGCCTGGAAGACAACTGCCACGCACGCGAACTCCCTCCGAAGAGAGTTACTATAAATCCGAGTACAACGAGGATTACAATTACGCTTATCGCAGTCAAGATAACCTACCGCAGGATATATATACAGAAAACATTTATACAGAACAAAGCTACAATGAGCAGCATATCAGTCAAACGGTGCCCGATAATCAGTACTTAACGGATTATACGACTCAGCCTGCGGATCAGTATGACTCTACATATGTTCCTCCGCAGATTGTTCAGGATACGTACAATCAAGAAGAGTACACGGACAATTCGTACGATATGGTAGACTATCAAGAACCATACGCCCTTTCAAACGAATATACAGGAGCTTATGAAGACACGACATATCCAAAGATTAGCGAAGCTAGTGATCAGTATAATAAAACTCAGGATGTGGTAATGGAAGAAAACTATCAGAATCTTGACTACGAACAGGAGGACTCGCAGCAGTTTTATCAGGATCAATATGAGGAACCCTACAGTGATTACGATGCGACTGTTCCAACAAGTACTTATGATCAGAATAACGTTTATGATTATTCACAGAAGCAAACTGTACCGACGAGTACTTATGATCAGAATAACATTTATGATTATTCACAAAAGCAATCTGTTCCGACGAGTACTTACGATCAAAATAATGTCTACGATTACTCGCAGAAGCAAACTGTTCCGACGAGTACTTATGATCAGAATAATGTTTATGATTACTCACAACAGAAGCAACCTGTTCAGACGAGTACTTATGATCAGAATAATGTCTACGATTACTCACAGAAGCAACCTGTTCCGACGAGTACTTATGATCAAAATAATGTTTATGAATATTCACAGGACCAACCAATTCCAACGAGTACTTATGATGAGAATAACGTCTATGAATATTCACAGAACCAATATGATGATAATGAGTACAAAGTAACTACAACTTCGGCTTACGAGTCTTATGATGACTCTTATAATCAGGTGCCCGTAACTTCAGAGCCACAATATCAGGATACATACCAGGACACGTACAAAGAGCAGGAAGAGTATCAAGACAGTTATAGGATACCATACAGTAAAGAGGAAGATACAAAAATGTATGATACTGAATATCAAGACCAGTACCAGGACTATCAAGATCAGTATCAGGATTCCTACCAAGATTCATACCAAGATTCATTTGATGATACATACAAAGATAGTGTTCAGTCGGAACCTATCGAAAGGCGGTCCAGCGATGTTCCGGAATTATCAGTGACTACTCCCAGAGGTCAAACGAAGGCCAATGGTTACGCGACCGATGAAACAGAATTCTATTATCCTACGAGTGAGGCCCAACAAACCCTTTCGGACACTGGACAAACGCGGCGTATGAAGTTGAGCAAACGTGATACTAGTCCTCTAGTTCAACAGAACACGGACTCTCTAGAGTCCAAGGACGATGAACTGAAAAACTCTTTCGAAACCGCGGTTAGTTCCGTCAGTAGTAGTCAATACAGAAAAGGAATTAGCGAATATTCCACTGCTGGAGAGTCTAGTCCGCCTCATGCAACTATGGTAGACTCGCCGCTAAGCATGGTCCAGCCAGTCACAACTACTGTCATAACCACCACTGCCCAAATCCACACTTCCACTGTGATAAACGGAAAAAAGTTAACCCGGACGGAGTCCTATCATGAAGAACTCATGGAGGATGAAGAGACTTATCAAGAATATCCTGAGATCATTCCTAAAGAACCAGGTCGCAAGGACTCTCAGCTCTCGCATCAAAGTCTACAGAGTCAACACTCTTCGACTCATTCGCAGAAGAGACTTACGAGAAATGATTCTTACGCTTCTGATCACTTCCCTGATGAGTATCGAAGAAGCAGTATTGTTCAACCGGGAAGAAAAGATTCCTATTCGTCCATTAATCAAGATTTCGTATATGAGAAAAAAGGACACATGTTACCAGAACCCATATCCAGAGCGGAAAGTTATCAAAGAGGACATTTCAAGGAAATCGATCCTTTGGAAGGAACTGATATACGACTTAGCGGAGGAACCGTCAATGGAGACTTTGTAATGAGTCGTGAGACTCTCGAAAGGTACGTATTTATTTATACATTTATATTTACAATTATATTTATAGATACATTTTATTGTATAAATATAATTACGCTGTACACAAAACGGGTATCGGACAAAATAATAATTTGTGGTTATTTTTTTAATATTAAATGATTATGAAGCAAAAATATTTAATTTGTATGTTTATTACAATAAACATTAAATAAATAAACAAAAAAAATTAAATAATTGAAAAAAATAAAAAATGAGAAAATGTTTAACTCAAATTTTTAGAGACATTTTTTTTATTTTCATAGTATTTTCAATTTTATCATAATATTTTATTATAAAGTCTATAACTTCAACAGTTTCTTTAGATAAATTTATTTTTATTAACTGAATTCAAATTTGGATTTATACTGTTTTTAAGCTTAAATTTACTGTTAACTTATGTAAATAACAGTAAGTATGTGGTGATTATTATTTTTTGTCTTTATAATAATAATCTATTATTAAATCATTAACGTTTTGAATACATTTGAATAACATGAATATTTTTATCTTATATTATATATTCAAACAGTTTCTTTTTGAATGTTTCAAGATACTTATGTATTAAAATTGACTATCTTATTCAAATATTCAAACTTCGTTTGGAAGATGTTTATTTAACTTAAAATAAAATCATTTTTGAATACATTCAAAAATTAGCGGTTTGTTTAAACTCGAAATAACACCTTGAAAATGTGTTTCTTTATACGACAATAATAAATTTAGAAAAATATGATTATACATTTTCTTTAAAGTATTGACTTAATTTCTGAGTTTATAATTGTTCGTTATTTAATTTTGTTATTTAATCTTAAAAACTAACAATGTTAGTAGATTTTACTTACAATGTTTGTTTCGATTATACTATTAAAATTTTGTTATTCATATTAACATTTCACAAAGTGGAATTTAAAATATTTATAATTATTATAATTTTAGGTACGAGCGTGGCGAAGAAGCTATGCATCGTGCGTCTCGAGAGAACTCATTAATAGAACCTTACAATGCTCCAACATCTGAAAGTCCTCGAGGTATGTATACAAAGTGATGTATCAAATATTCAAAATTTTTTTGTTAATCAAAAATATTTTGAAATTTTGAGCAAAATAATGAAATACTGAGAAAATATTGATCATAGTTCAATTTACGATTTCACATAGTAATTCGTTTTTAAATTTATTTTATACTATTAAAAATCATGATTATTTTATACAAGTTTTACTATTTTGGTTATCGTTAAATTAACTATATCTATTTTCTCAATGTATTGTCTATGACAAAATACTGCACTTCTGAAAGAGTTTAATAATAATGATTTTCATACATACATTTTATATTAGCGTGTAATAAATATACAACTTATTATTGTTTGAATCATTTTGATTATTCTTCTTATAATTGTGGAAAAATTCGAATCTGATGGAAATCATATTATTAAACAAACTTATTATACCCTCTGCTTCTGACATATTCTGACAACATTCTTTTTACTTTTATCAATATGTGCTTTAAACTATATTTCTCCAGTGCTTGCAGTGGTCCACCGAATTTCAACAAAATTGTAATACCTTTTCTTCTTAAACGGACATTCTGATCATAATTCTACATTTAGAGTCACCTAATAACACCTTTGTAATTTTATGCAAAAGTATCAATTCATAATTAATAATTAATTAGCAATAATTTAAACAATTATTTAATAACCTCAGTTATCTTTATTATAAAATTGATATCCACAATATTACATATACAATATTATTATATAGAATATAATAATTTATAAATAATAATATATTTTCTCTATCAAAATAAATAAATATATAAATTATATATGAGAAAGAAAATATAATAACAATATACGATAAACTTAACAATGGTATTAATAGGTGAATCTGCAATTTCAAATCCATCATTCATACATTTATCAATATATATATAAAATCTACGTAAAAGTGGTATAATAATTTTGCTTGATTTAGAGTAGACAATTAGATATGTGTTGTTCAAATAATTATAAATTAAGTCAAGCTAAATAAATCTGCATATTATTTTTAAATAAATAAATTATCTAATTTAATATACATAAATTAATAATATATGAATTTTAATGTATATAAAATCTTTATTCTAATGAAATAATCTATTAAATTTTCATGAAACGAGAAGATTGCTTTAATTGAAAATAATTAATTTAAAATATTTTTTAAATCTATCTAAAACAAATCATCTGTTTTAAATTGTTTGCAGGCAGTTATTTTAAAAATAAATTGTTAATTTGTTACAACTCATTGTGGTAAATTACTTTTTTTGAACTAGATATAATAAATTAATTAACATATAAATAAAATAATATCTTAAAATAATAATAAAGTGCATTGTATAACCAAAGAAACTCTAAAACTACACTAAATTTGTGTTTAACTTATCAACATATACTACTTCCTTTATGTTTACTTATAATACTAAGCATGTCACCTTCTCGCTTTCTTCTAACTTCTTCTGTGTGTCCTTATTTTAATAAATGCAGGAAGTATAATAAAACAAGCTTCTTTAGAAGGAAGTATTCAAATGGACACGCCACCACGGAGTCCTCCAGAGCCACTTCCTGATGAGGAGATACTAGACATGGTGAAGCCAGGACCCATTCCGACACAGCTGAAAGAAAAACGACCTGAAATGACAGCGAAGCAGAGGTGGCACTGGGCGTACAATAAGATCATTATGCAGCTAAACGTAAGTAGGGTTTTTGAATACATTTACGTCATAAACAGACCAATTTTAATTTCTCATCGCAATTTCAATTAATTTACAATAGCATTATAGAAAATAAATAAAACAAATAAGACAATATTGTTTTATGATAATTGCGTTTTAAATTGAATATCAAATGTATTGATAATAGCTAATGAAGTGATAGACTATGTTAATAAAATGAAACATTAATTTAACGATATAATTATGTATGCAATTGAAAAAGCTATATATAAAATAATATATAGAATGTACAAATAATATAAAAGTTAAAAACAAACTTTTAATGACATTTTGATGTTTGTTTAATTTGCTGTCAGTTTAGTCATCTTGTATACTTGTTTCAAAAAGTACCAGCAATTTACTCTGTAACAGATTTTAAACGTATAAATGAAACTGAATTTAAATAATAAAAAAATTAGTCTGTATATTCTCTGACAAATAACATCCGGATTATATTCTTATTATTTTCATATTAAAATTGAGTTTTTTTTCAAGGATATATATTGATAAAAATATGATTAATTTTACTTTTCTTACACCTTAATAAAAAAATCAATTATACATTAATACTGTATTACTACTAGATACAGAAATTGAATACTCAATTTTGTATACTGCTTTATAATGACTTTGATAAAATGTATAACAATCACGGTAATTGAATTGAATAATTAAAGCTGTTGAAAGATAGGTATATCCGCTTTGCTATTTTTGACCTCGTGAATCCAATGTCCCTGTAATTACATCGGTCAATAACCTCGAACTACCTCACTAAAAATGCGGACATCGATAATGTAGCCCCCATTCTTGCGAGTTTTTGCAAAAGTGGGGACGTAACATTGTTTTAGAGATTACAGACGTGTTATTGTTAATCAAACATGATTTACATGCTAACACATTTCAAGGACTGTTCATTCTCATTGTGACATGTGCGACTGCCGTGTTATGCCACGATCGTTAACCCTGCTCGACCATTCTTGATACTATATCTAAGAAATACACGAATGTGATATTTTTATTTAATTATTTTTATTATTATTATTATTATTATTATTATTATTATTATTATTATTATTATTATTATTATTATTATTATTATTATTATTTATACTGTCATATGATGATTAATTGCTTATAATTATGGAAGTACATTTTATTATTTATACATTTTTCAAACTTGTATTACGGTATTTTATGTAAAGTTATGTAAACAACTTTTACAAATATTCCGTTTTATCGGTAAAGATTTATTATATTTAATGTAAAAAAATACAAGAGATTATACTTAACTGACACAAAGGTATATTCTTCAATGCAGTGGAATGAAAAAATATACGCAAATGAGAAAACACATAGAAGCTTCGCCGTTGTTTTGAATTCATGTTTGCTTACATGAAAGTTCCATTAACACAGTCTTGTTGGTTGAACAGATGCTTAATCGGGTGTCTAAGTATGCATCTGGCAATTGACCTAACGCGATTGACATCTGATTTTGAAATTGCATTGATAGAGAATGCAGATCAAGTTTAATATTTATTTAAAAATTAGTCTCTTATAAATTGTGCAAAAATCTTCATATTCATATGTATGTAATACTATTGATTTCATGCTTGCAATAAAAGAGAATGTTTGTGTTCAATTGTAATCAGTAAATATGTCAATTGGAAGTATCATCATTTATAAAAAGTATTAAATAAGTTTTGATAAATGAATTTTAGAAAATAAAATATCCTTTATTGAACATTATAGAATTTAAAATAATATAATATTAGAATAATAAAATTAATTAATAATGAATATAAATAATGAAATATAAATAAAAATAATATATATTAAACAATATATATACATATAAATCTTACAAAAATATGAGTGGATATTTCTTCTTTATATTATGAATATAAAATCAAACTGGTTAGAACGAAATAATTTCAGCATACGAACTGAATGTTTAATTTGACCTATAAGGACAATACATTTATATTAAATTACTTTTTTTAGAAAGTGCAATTTTTACAAATACAAATAAACAATAAGCTCAAAAATCTCATGCAAAATAAATTCGGTCCACATTTATACCATGTTGATTTCGATTTTTCAAAGTACTAAATATACTCCAACATATAAAAGAGTTATGGATATCACAGTTTGGAATAAAAATACATTGTTACAATATTCTATAGAAGCTTTTTGTATAGAAAATTGTGACTTTGTTTTTTATCTTAAAATCCTTTATTGTATTTTATGCAATACAAATCATAATATAATATAAATAATTATAACACATTTGATTAATTATTACAGAATGAACCTATTCAATTTATCATTTGGTGTTAATTGACATTTATAATTAGCAATTTTTTAAAATTTGTGACTAACAAACAAAATATAGCATTTTGATTTATAAATAGACATAAACAAGCAGCTTTTGAACTTATTCATGTGCCATATCCACTTTATGTTAAATTCGACTTTTACAATTGTAAGCAGTAAAGTAAAATTTGCGTACTTAGATGAATAAAGGAAAAACACAATATCAGTTTAAACAGCCTTCATTTGACAATTTGACTTATAGTGTTAGCTCAAGGGAATTGCGATCGGAATTCATCGCTCGTATCTTCATTCGAAATGTCACTATCTCTATCCGCTTCCTCTGTACGCTAAAAAAAGCCTTGAATGTTAATCAATATAGGCCAAACAAGTAAGGTTGATTGCGCGACAACAATCACACCCGTATGGTGACTGTCTGCAAATCGTGGATTACCTTCATGGCAAGGTCTTTCTCCCATACAAAAAAAATGCCATTACGAAAAAAAAAAAAAAAAAAAAAAAAAAAAAAAAA
>JABFPJ010004273.1:0-14172 GCA_022817425.1 Gryon sp. ZL-2020 | reverse complement strand
AACTTATAGACATCTTTTTACTTTCGATAAAGACTTTGTGATTGTTCTCGTCACTGATGTAGCACCGTCATTAATTTATTAATTTTTACTTCTTTTGTATATTGTTTTATTATTATTTATCTTCGTCAACTATTTATATTTAGAATACCTATGTTTTATCTATTATCTTTGTTTACTATTTCAAATCGTACTCACGTCTACCCTTAATTATTAATGTATTTTTTATAATTATATTGGGATATATATCCCGTTGGAATTCAAATAAATAAATAAATAAATAAATTTGTATCTGGACACATATGCACCTACTCATCATACTTTAACAACATACATCACCATCGATCACTGTATCATTGATAGTAGAGATAAAGTTTTAGGTTTTGAAAAGTCTGGATTTTCATTTCTATCAGGCCATGAGATCATACAAGTTTATTATAATGTTGATCCAGAGTGTTCACTCAGCGAAGTGATATTCTACCGTGACTTCAAGAACCTCCGAATCGAGCAATTTTAATCAACTTCCGAAATCCTGATTGAAATTGGTCCATGAGTTCATGTCTAGAAATGTTATTCATGAGTTGGTCAAAGACAACCTTCTCCAGTATCTTTGATAACGTGCACAGTAGAGATATTGGTCTGTAATCGGCCAAGAACGTTGGAGACGGAACTTTTGGAAAAAAATTTATTCAAAATATAATTTTTCAAACAAAATTTTTTAAACAAAATTTTTGCAACAAAATTTTTCAAATAAAATTTTTCGAAAAAAAAGGGGGGTTGTTAGGGGGTTGTCAGAGGATTGTCAGAGGATTGTCAGAGGGTTGGGAGGGGGTTGCCACGGGTTTTTCACGGGGTTGTCACGGGGTTGTCACTGGGTTGACGCGAAGATTTCTGGAAGTTTTCAGGAATTCTTTAGGAGTTTTTCAGAAAGTTTTCAGGAATTTTTCAGGAATTTTTCAGGAAGTTTTCAGAAAGTTTTCAGGAAGTTTTCAGGAAGTAGTTTGAAATTTTCGAGATTGTGCAAAGGTTCTTAAGAGGTTCTCATACAATGTTCATAGTTATTGAACATAGTATATATTAAATATATATTAAATTATTCGAAAACTTTTTACACATGTTTCAGACTTCATACACAGTTTGAAATTTCCTAGCAAAAAGATAAATTTATCGGGGGTCGTGAGGTGGTCGTAAGGAGGTCATATGAAGGTCGTAAGGAGGTCATAATAACAAATCAATTTATCCATGCTAATTTATAAAAATAAAAATAAGTTTTTTCGTTTGTTTGTTTGTATGTCAATCACGCAAAATCTACCGGTCAAAGTTAAAGGGACTCTCCACGAAATTGGCTATTTTCGTCAATTTCAGTGCAATCGCCTCAATTTTTTGGTGATTAGTAGAGTTCAGGTCCGTAATTAATAGTATGTATTAAAAACCGAAAAAAAATCATTAGTTCATGAGTTATTAACAAACAAAAGTTCAAAACGTCCATTTTCAAAAAGATACTGGGATCTTAAATTAGAAGCAATTTTATTTTTATTGGCGCCATTCTGTTTCTTATTTAGAGAACTAGGTAAATTACGGACAGATTTTTAATAACTATTAACAAACAAAAGTTATGGACAATAATGTGAAATCAAGCCAAAAAACGCCAAAAAACGTGTTTTCTTTTACTTTATTGTTTATAACTTTTTTTTTATTAATAGTTATTCAAAATCTGGCCGTATTTATTCTAGAAGATTAAATTCTGAACACTTTAAAACAAAAAAGAAGCCAATCGGATGAAAATTGAGCTTCCACCAACATTTCAAATTTGGAAAATCGATAAAAATAAGTTTACGAGAAAAACGCATTTTAAAGTTTCACGTTCATTTTCTGCGGTTTGCATTCTTAATTGATTTAAAAATACATAATAATTTTATTATTATGATGATAATAAACACAGATGATGATTGTTAAAAAATATCATAAAATCTAATGTTTTTAGGTTTATTTGTCACAAAACAGCAAAAAAACCGCCGTATAAGCATTTCATCCGCCTTTGCATCGATGTGCAAAATTATTAATTTCAAGAGTGTTTCAAAAAAATAAAAGCATCACATGAAAGAAGACACTTTAAAGTATCCGAAAATTCAAAAAAAAGTTTTTCAGTTTTTTTCGAAATTTCGTCATTTTTGCATGGAGAGTCCCCTTAAACCAAGCCAGAGAACATAGCCCTATGTCTCCAAAGTGTTGTAGACATTGTTTTTTTGCAATATCTGCACTAGATTTTCAGGAAAATTTTTTTGTGCCATAGGTGTCATCCCTCAAGTGTCATAGGGGATTTAATAAGGGATGTAATTGGTCATGTCATAGGGGATGTCATAGGGGATGTGATAGTGGATGTCATAGGCGATGTCATAAAGGATATCATAGGGGATATTATAAGGGGTGTCATAGCGGTTGATACGGAGTTTATAGGGAGATTAAAAGGAGTTTATAGGGAGTTTACAGGAAGTTTATAGGGAGTTTGTAGGGCGTCCATAAAGAGCTCATAAAGACTTTATAAAGATTCCTCAGATGAACCTGGGAATTTAGCTGGGAGTCATAGGCTGTCATAGAGAAAAGGTCATAGGCTTTTTGCCGGGTGAAGCCGGCGTTTCAGCTAATAAATACATAAAGAGCATTTCAAAAAATTTTTAGGCGGTGCATTTTGAAAAACAGAAATAGAATTTATGTACAATGTAAAATGTACGAAATTGTACAACCTAAAAAAAAGGAAACAAATTTAATAAATAAACTTTTCTTGAGCCGCCAAGGAATTTTGTTTTTTGGGATGCCATACTATAGCCCTTGCAGGGCTCAGTTGAGCCTGGGGAGGGCTCAAATGTATTATATTCATCAATATATATATATTTATAAATGTATTATATTTGTATAAGAACTGTGAATATGTTAAATATTATCATGTAAAATTAATATATTGGTCTGAATTGCTCGTCCGGACACTGAAAATAAAGAAAAAGAAGAAAAAGAAAATGACGTTTGCTAATTCCCTTGAAAAACGATGATTTTTGGATGTTAATACCTTGAGATCGGATGGATCAATTTGAAATTTGTTTTTTTTCTTATTTTCTTCAGATCGATTATTGTAACAACATTATAGTAAAAATGTGCAATTTCATTGTTATTGTTGCTTTTTTTGTATGTTAAAAATCAGTATTTTGTATAGAAGTATAGTAATTTTCATTACCACATTTCAGTACTCTTTATAAATTGAATAATATTATTTCTCTTTACTTACAATAGATATAAAAAATTATATAACTTAAAGAAAAAAATAAATTAAATTATTCAGAAAAAAAATTTATTTATACTTGAAAAGTTTCAAAATACGGTTATATACGTGTTCTATTTTATTTTTACATATATGTATAGACGAATAGGCTGTTTATATTATATTTTTAATATATATATATATATATATATATATAATATATATATAATAATAATAAAAAAAGGACCTATATATATGTAACTATAAGACACATAAAAATGTCGTTAAATTAACCGTCTCACAACATTTTTCACGTTTTAAAAATGAAGGATGTATTAACGTCAAGTGTCTATTTCTTAAGACTTTTACAGACTGATATAGGTAATATGTAGCATAATTACATAATTTCTAATACAAGCATAGCAAAGTTATTTACATCTTCCAGTCCAGCTAGGACCAACTTCACATAAATGGCAGACAAAAAGGCCAAGAAATTGCAAAATAATGGTTATCAAACATGGTCAATCTTTTGCTTTAAACAAAACGAAAAAATAAGAATAGTTGTAGCGTAATAATGATTTTAACACCATAACAGCTAATCCATAAGCGTTTCATAGCATATTTATGGCTAAATAGTTACTAGTACCAGCGCAATGAAAACACACTATGGCCAAAATTTGACTATAAGTTATATTGCCGTTTATTTATGTAATAACACGGTTATTATATGATTGTGTAGTTTATCTGTGATCCTGTTATGGTATAATTACAGTCAATTCTTTAAAACTACCACCTAGTAAAGCCAAAACAAGGCCAAGACATTACTAAAGTAAATTATGGGAAAATTAGACACTAATGGGATGCTAATGGGATACGTATTAGATACTCATGGCGTGCTTATTCAATGCTTACAGGATTCTTATGGAACGTTTGTCGGATGCTTATGAGATGTATTTGTGACACTTACGGCATGTTTATGAGTTACTTACGGGACGTTAATTGGATGCTTACGGTATGCTTATGGGATGCTTACGGGATGTTTATGGAATGCTTTAGGAATGCTTGTGGGATGTTTATAGGATGCTTGAAGGATGCTTATAGAAGCTTATAAGAAGCTTATATTAAAAAATGCTTATGGGAAGATTATGAAAAGCTCATATAAGGCTTAGTAATGTTTATGGGAGGCTGAGGAATGCTTATGCGAACCTTATGCGAAAAATATGGGGTGCTTATGGAAAGCTAATGGGATGCCGATGGAATCGGATGAGAACCTTATGAACAATGTATGGAGTATTTATGGAAGGCATATGGGACGTTAATGTTAATGAATAATAAGTACATCATCCTTTTATAATTTAAGGAAAAAACAAACTAATATAAGCCGGAAATTCAGAAAAACTGAAAAGTAAAGATAAAATATGAAAGAAGTATATGAATTAAGAGGCAATCACGTTTAAAATTTAATACATCTGGTCAATTCAAAGAATGAATTTAGAATAAAATCTAATCATAATTAAAACTTTATTTTATTAAAATCGGAATATGAACTTTGAAACTTAAATAATAAAAAAAATTGTAATGTAAGCTTACCTAATGTAATTAACCATGTTAATTAATAAATTAGATTTGATTGTAGATTTAATCCTGAAATTGAAGATTACTTAAGAAAAATTCGCAAATGTATTTGACCATATTTATATTCAGAGTTCTTCACGAAAGTTCCTCGCTTTCGTGTAGGTTGTACGAAAGCAACCACGTCCTGTTGGGTTCATCTGCAACAAATCAATTATTGGCATGAATGCGATAACGCCGACAGCATCATACGACATCGTTCGAAATGATTGCGTAACTTGCAAGGTACTTCTGCGGTAAGCACAAGATAGCTGTCTCGCGTATGATTTAATATTCAACACGCTAGACCACACAGGAACAGCATAAAACAGTTGGGAAATTGTCACACTAGGCAGAAGTTTCCGTCAACTCTGCCTAGGTCCACTAACATTTATTATAATAATACAGATAATGTGTTCCTTGAACGGTAGCCGTTTATCAATTTGCACTCAGAGATATTTTAATGAGGCTTGTGATCGTTTGTCTGTATACCCAACTGACAGGGTGATAGACTCATGGATATTTCTGCCAGAAACTAGCACCACTTCAATCTTACGGTCTGCTAGGCTTAAACCTACTGCCGAAAGCCATTGACGGGTGATAGCGTTATTTGCATCCCCTTCAATATTCTCAAGATGCTTTTCAACTACGACAACTGCAACTTCGTCTACCAAGGCCAACTTTTAACAGTATCAGACACTTGCAAATGGAGTACTGTATCATACATTATGTTCAACAAGAGTGGTCCCAGAACCGAGCCTTGTGGAACACCTCCTGTAACGTTATACATCTTCTTACCGGTATCAGTTTCATACCTTAAGCTACTCGCGCTAAAGTAACTACTGATGATTCGGATGATGTATGCCGGAACCTGCATGTGTTGTAACGCTACCATGATGCTATTCCAACTGGCAGAAATGAAGGCATTTTCAACATCAAGAGTGAATATGGCATAGTACTTTTTAGAGCCGCGTCTCCAGCGCCTTTGTGATATTGCTTCTCCTGCAATGTATACAACCTCATCTATAGCATCTACTTTCGATTTGCCTTTCTAAAGTCAAACTGGCTGCCTGAGAAGCCATTTGCTCATTCACTAAATTCTTACACTCTATAGCAGATAATTTTTTCCAATACTTTTCTGGCAGTGTCTAGCAAGCAGATGGGTCGATATGAGGATGGATCGTTCGGCGATTTTTTGCCTTTTGGCGAAAGAACAAGTCGTTGTTGCGTCCACTTAACGGGAAAAGTATCTTCATGAAGACAGGAATTCTAGACTTTGGAGAGGGGATCTGGTCACACGCCAATGGCGACTTTCAGTACAAGATTCGGGATGCAGCCTGGGCCTGGAGCCTTCGAATCTCCAATCATCTTCCGTGCTCGCCGTAACTCTTGAATCGTTACTGTCGGGATTTCATTTTCTATCACAGTATCTAAGACTATCCGTAGCTGTGTATCCGCTCTGCTGCGGATACACAGCTACGCGCGTTAGCTAAAAACAACCCCCTGACAAGCGCCTAAGGGCGGAGGGGTTCAAAATCGAAAAAAAAAATTTTTTTTTCTAAAACTACTTTATACGTCGAAATTTTAGATAGCCTACGACACTTTCGAGGGTTTCAGCTAGTTGCTCTCAAGATTTAAGCAAAATCGGTTCAGTAGATTTTGCGGGTTGCTCGAAGAAACAAACAAACAAACATATTTATATACAAGGTGAACCAAATGAGAATATAAGTGAAAATATTTTGAAAACCACGCATCGGATCAAAAAAAGTGGTAATACAAGTTGTTCGTCTCGACGGGGGACATCCAGTGATACCAAACTCGACCTTTAACTCCCCACCTCCTAGGGGATGGCAGGTGGGGCATAAAAAACTTAAATAGGAACCCCCATTTTTTAATCGCAGATTCAGATTCCCCAGAAAAAATTACATTGATTTGACCTTCGATGCAAGTCATTTTGGTCGATAGATGGCGCTGCAATAAAAAAAAAATTAAAATGTCCAAAAATTGCTTCAAAATTAGGGATCTCTCTTAAAAAGTTGCCTCCTTCCATCAACATGAAAAGAAGATCGTTCGACGCGATACTGTGGGTGTTTGAAAAATTGCAGTTGACTATAAAAGGACGTGCAGTGCGGTCAAAGCTCACTTTTCTTTCAGAATTGTAACTGAAAACATCTTGAGAAAATCAAGAAAATTGGTAATATTTTGTTTCAAAATATGGCTCATTATATTCCTAAAGAGATTATTGATATGATTTTGGTTTTAGGTGAATGTTACAATAATTATGCTGCTGCTGCCTGACTCTATGCTCAACGTTTTGAAAACAGGCGACATCCAAGTAACTTGACTATTCGTGATGTCCCATTAAGAGCACGAAATGGACGCCCATCTCGTCAAAATCATGAACATCAGAACGATGAAATTGATGTACCGATTCTTACTGTACTTACGAGCGTTCATTTGGATCCCCATATTAGCAGCCGTCAAATACAAGGACAAACCGGAATTCCAAAATCGACAATCCTGAGAATTTTAAAAGTCAGAAAGTACCATGCATACCATATAACACTAACTCAAGCATATCCGGCTTTGCAAAGCATTGATTACGGTCCTTTTTTTTAGATATGCTCTTCTTAGTGATGATGCTACGGTTAGAAGCAACGGACAACTTAATAGACACAATAGCCACTATTGGTCTGAAAATAGTCCGTATTATCATAAATCTGTTCGCCATGAACATCGATGGTCTTTAACTGTCTGGTGTGGTTGTAAATGGATATTCAATTGGTCCCTACTTTTTTGAGAGAAATGTAACAGGGGCTTCTTATTTAGAACTTCTTAGAGACCATTTATGTGTATTAATGGAGGACGTAGATTTAGCATGTAGACAAAGAATATGGTTTCAACATTCAACTTTTTGAATTTTCAATTTCCTGGTCGGTGGATTGGACGTGGTGGACCGTTCTTGTGGCCTCCTCGTTCACCTGACTTAACACCTCCTGACTTTTTTTTGTGGGGCATGCTTAAAGATGCAGTGTATGAGCGACAACAAAAAGAGATGATATGAAACAACGTATCCGAACAGCTTGTGCAGCTATACCTCGTGATGTATTACTGCAAACTGTTAATAACTTTTACAGAAAATTGAACTTATGTATCGAAACTAAAGGGGCTAACTGCGAACAATATCTTCGTGGCTAATTTTGAAGCTCCCTGATTCGTGAGAGGCAAGGGGACTCACGTTAATCAAGCACCCCAAAGGGGACAAAAAACTACTACGTCCATGTCGTTGTTCCTGGGTAACGCTAAAAGTAGTTTTTTAATTTAAGCATCACTCTTATCTACTCTTATTTTTTAGATATTAGGTGTGTTTTAAAAGAGATGCCTAATTTTCAATTTTTTCTATCGGAGCGCCATCTATCGACCAAAATGACTTACATCGTAGTTCAAATCAATGTAATTTTTTCTGGGGAATCTGAATCTGCGATGAAAAATGGGGATTACTATTTCAGTTTTTTATGCCCCACCTGCCACCTCCTAGGAGGTGGGGCGTCAAAGATCGAGTTTGGTATCATTGGATGTCCCCCGTCGAGACGAACAACTTTTATTATCTCTTTTTTTTGATCCGATGCGTGGTTTTCGAAATATTTTTACTTATATTTTCATTTGGTCCACCCTGTATATTAGTTAGATTAGATTTCCATTAAGATTACATCTTAAGATAAGATTTCATATAAGATTACATCTTATATGTATTCCAAAAAGAATCGATACATTGTTTATAAATATATCAGATTCCATCATCGTCTCATAAGCCTCCTACTAGCTTCTCATAAGTTTCCCATTAACATCCCATAAGCAGTCGATACGTATCCCATGAGTTTCACATAAACTTTCTATAAGCTTTCTATATTGTTCTTCTTAGCATCCCATAAGTATCCTATGAGCTTCCCATAAGTATCCCATAAGTATCCCATAAGGTTTTCATAAGCCTTCCATAATGTTTCCATAAGCATCCCAGAAGCATTTCATAACATTCTCAGAAGCATCCCATAAAAATTCTATAAATATCCAATAAATATCCCATAAATGTCCCATAAGTACCCCAGAAGTTTTTCATAAGCATCTGATAAATATCCCATAAGTATCCTATAATCCTATTCCGCGTCGAATGCGTCGCTGCCTTGTCGTTTCGCTGAACTGAATTTTGAACAGTGTCTTTCGGGGACCGGGCAATCCTCGGGCAGTATCTCTGCCAGGCCCCAGTTAAAGCCGCTGCGCTGACTCGGTGAAAAGGATCGAAAGGAATTCGGGATCGAAAGGAATGACAATTTTGATAAAAATAAAGACAAAGAAACCTCCGGCGTGCCGGAAAATAACCCTTTTCAGGGGATGGTCACCCTGAGTAGCGAACTCCCAGGAGAGAATATCAAAAACCTTTCGGAAGACACCAAACTCCCAGAGGCTTGGGACATCGAGGGTTGGGAGGCTGTGGCTCTCTGTTCTTTCATTGTGGAGAGGGCAGAGCCAGAGCGTGCATCATCGACAGAGGAGTTAATGTTTTATATCTGCCGCAACTCTACTTATCAGACCAGGTCGCGGTGGAACATGAAGTCAAGCTTCACCTGGGGGGTATGAAGAGCATTATAATTGGTACAGATTACATGCTCTATGACTCTCCTGAACCACTACCGTCAGAATTAAGTAATCTATTTAAGTTCGCACTTCTGATAGGTATTTACGCAAACGCCCACCATGAGCTCGGGGGTAGTTGGGATACGAATACCTGAGAACAGAGTTTCATGGAATTCATCCTCTCCTCGAGATTGGAAGTCATCAACCGAGGAGAAGAACCGACTTTTTCGGACGCGAGACGACAAGAATTCATAAATATTACTCTATGCACGAGAGGTCTTCTGGATTGGGTGACCAACTTGAGAGTTTTGGAGAAACCCTCTGGTTCAGATCACAGACACATCAGATTTGATATCTCCAATGTGCAGGAAGAAGAAATCTGGTTCCGCAACCCAGGATCGAGGGACTTGGCGAGCTGCAAATAGGACTTGGATGGGACTTTGACGCAAGCCGTCACTGAGAGCATCCTCACCAGATTCCATAAAACCTCAGAATTGGATACCAATGCTCTGCAACTCAGCAAAGCTACGATCCAACCCACCGAAAACAACTACCCGGTCAAAAAGAAATCCCTGAAGCACCAGTAACTGGTGGAACGACGAACTTTCTGAACAGAGGAAGATTGTCAAGAAACATCTTAATCGGGCCAAGAACAAGCGCGAGTTACCAGAACTTTTTAAGTTCCTACAAGAAACTCATTGAAAAAGCGGAAAAAAACTCATTGAAAAAAATGAGGAGTTAGAGGAAAATTTTAGGAAAGCATCAAGGAATGCTCTGAGGGCTCGAGGCTGCACAAGATTCGCAGCAAGGACACCAGCCGACAATTAAGCCCTCTCCGACTACCAGATGGCTACAGTCGGAGGAAATGTTAAGAAAGCATCGAGGAATGCTCTGAGGCCTTAAGGCTGCACAAGATTCTTAACAAGGACACCAGCCGACAACTAGGCGCTCTCTGACTACCAGATGGTTCCTACACCTCCTCTGTAGAGGAAAACTTAAAACACTTGGTTGAAACCCATTATACATGTTTCCGGGAAGGCGACCCGGGGGCTTATGGGACATATAAGCCCTCCATGAACCCAAGGACTGGACCTTAGCGGGCAACATAGTTCAAAGAGAGGAAATTAGCTGGGCAATACACTCCTTTGAACAATTCAAGGCACCTGGTTTGGACGGTATTTCACCCGTGCTACTCAGGGAGGGCCTGCCGGTCATCTTAGAACTGTGCACTAAGCTGTTTAGAGCTAGTGTTGCACTGAGGCATGTCTCCCGTGAATGGACTGAGACGAGGCTGGTTTTCATCCCAAAGACCGGTAAGCGGGGTTGCATTAAAGCCAAGGATTTCAGATCAATTAGCCTAACCTCGTTTTTCTTAAAAACATTGGAGAAGCTGATTGACAGATTTATCAAGGATATATCTCTGAAGGATTAACCCTTATCTGAATTTCAGTATGCCTATAGGGAAAACAAATCTACCAAAACAGCTCTTCACCATGTAGTGGGCGAGGTTGAAAGGCATATTACTGAAGGAAGATATGTCATAGGAGGATTTCTAGGCATTGAGAGTCCTTTCCACGCCACCTCAATTAACCATATTGTAATGGCTCTTCAGCATCACGGAGTTCCGGGCACAACCATGGATTGGAATAGAAATTTTTTAAGTGAAAGGACTGAAAATGGGAAACACCACATTGACTGATACTATCAACAAAGGCTGCCCAAAAGGCGGAGTACTGTCTCCACTCTTTCGGAACCTGGTGGTCAACAGCTTTCTAAACTCGCTGAGAGCGGAAGGTTTCACGGTCTTTAGCTATGCGGACGACATAGCTATCCTCGCCACGGGGCCTTTCTCTGATGTGATTAGAAACAGGATGGAATCCGGATTGAAGACAATCTTGGGCTGGCGCAATGCCAAGGATTTCTCGGTGAACCCTGAAAAGACCCAGCTGATGTAATTGACCAAAAGAAGCAAGCCTGAGAAAATATCAAAATGGGAGAAAAAACTCTAAAATTCGCTGCTACGGTGTAATACCTTGGGATCACTCTCGACCCGAAGCTCAAAAAGAGTGCTCACCTCGTGGAGAAGAGGCGTAGCGTCTTCTTCTCGTTTTAGGTGTACAGGGACGCAATCAGCAAGGATTGGGGTCTTAAACCAAGGGTTATTATATGGCTTCATTAGTTGGTTCTACTGCCTAGACTGCTATATGCAGCGGTGGTCTGGTGGGCGAGGGCTACAAGTGGTTCCGTTAGGAACCAGCTGCAGAGCTTACAGGGAGGAGACCTGAGAGCTGTAACTGGGGCCATGAAAACCACGCCAACCGGAGCCGTCGAACAGCCACTTGATGTCTGGCCACTAGACTTGAAAATCCTGGAACGTGCTTGGCGGTCTGCATATCGACTCCGTTGCTTGGGAAACTATAAGGATGTTGGCACGCGCCACGCGGCAATCAGGGTCCTCTGGGGACAACCCTTCGTCGATTTGCATGTCAAAATACTGGTCCGGTTTGGATTTGACAGGAAATTTTCTGTCAAGTTCCTGATTTACGGATGGTTCGGGGCTCAACGACAGCTGAAGTATATAGCGCTGGTCTTGGGAATTCATCAACTGTTTATACGGCTAAAACACTAGCTATTGCTTTATGTGCAGAGTATCTGTGCAGACAGGATGCTCTGGCAAGTCAATTAACATCTGCTCCGATAGTCAGGCGGCGTTGAAATCCCTGGCACGTCCCTACACGGACTCGCAGATAGTGGTAAGGGCGGTTAGGGCACTCAATGGGCTGGCTAACCGAAGCAAGGTACGACTGCTCTGGATTCCTGGACATTGCGGAATTCTGGGCAACGAAAGAGCAAATGGGCTGGCCAGACTCGCGATAAGAAATCCCTGCCGTCAGCGACATCGGCATACTATACGCAGTGGACTTGAGACTGCTAGACACCAAGTTGAGGGAAACGATTCGGGATGGATGGATAAATGGCAATGGACGCCGCCAAGCCAAGCTATTACTCGGACCCCAAATAAATACCTGCAGTGCTCAACATCTGGCTAGGCTTGATAAAAAGCACCTGAAATTAATCATTGGGTTCCTCACGCGACGTATATGCTGCCTGAGATATCACATATCGAGACTTGATCACAGCATCACACCTGTGTGCAGGTTTTGCGACACTAATACTAACGACAGCAAGCATCTGCTCTGTGAGTGCCCATTTATTGCCATTCGAAGACTAAAGGATACGGGGTGGCTGGCGTTAACAGAACCCAAAGTTATCTATTCTTCGAAGATTTCTGAACTCCTAAGGTACATCAGAGACAGGAATTGGAACTAGGAGGGGAATCCTCGGGAAAATCTTGATGTAGCCTAAGGCTGGGCTTCGCCTCTCAGACTAATTATCTAATAGAACTGAATTGACACTAGTATATCTCGCAGCAGCCACTCTATGGTACCTTATGTTCTCTACAGTGGCTTGTCTGATTTATTGATAACTGAGACTTAATTGATACCTGCTTATTACTCGCCTAAGAAGCACGGCTTGGCGATTTGCTTTAGGATCGTTGGGTGCAATTGCACAGTAGAGATGAGTGCCCTGGAACCTTATAATTATATAAATAAACCTTGTGTACCCTGATCCACCACATTGACTAAATACAATAAAATGCATAATCCTATAAGCTTCCCATTAGCATCCCATAAGCATCATATAAGCATCCCATAAGCATCCAATAAGCATCATATAAGCATCCTATAAGGAGTCTATAAGCTTCCCATAAGTATTCCATAAGCATCCTATAAGCTTTTCATAACGTTCTCAGAAGCATCCCATCAGAATCCCATAAATAACCAATAAGCATCCGATAAATATCCCATAAGTCTTTCATAATTACTCTATAAGCATGCCATAAGCTTCCTATAAGCAGCCCATGAGCATCATATAAGCATCATATAAGCATCTCGTACTCATCCCATAAATATCACATTAGCTTCCCACAAGCATCCCATAAGCTTTCCATGTTTGTTTGTTTATTAGTTTTGTTAGTTTTTTGTTCTTTGTTTGTTCGAGCATCAGGGTTGTCAGGGGGTTGTCAAGGGGTAGTAAGGGGGTTGTCAGGAAGTTTTCGGGAAGCTTTCAGGTAGCTTACAGGAAGTTTTCCGGAAAGTTTTCAGGCAGTTTTCTGGAAAGTTTCAGGAGGTTATCTGGAAGTTTTCAGAAATTTTTCTGGAAGTTTGCAGGAAGTTAGCTGGAAGTTTTTAGGAAGATTTCAGAAAGTTTTCAGAAAGTTTTCAGGAAGTTTTCAGGAAGTGGTTTGAAATTTTCGGGATTATGCGAAGGTTCTCAAGAGGTTCTCGTACAATGTTCATAGTTATTGAACATTGTATATATTAAATATATTTTGAATTTTTCGAAAACTTTTCACACATTTTTCAGACTTCCTACACAGGCTCCGACATAGGAGGTCCATAGGAATATCCTACTAATATATAAATATGAATGTATGGATGTTTGTCTGTTTATTTATCTGTTTGTTTTGTTTGATTTGTACTCATTTTTGAAGAAATATAACCCTAAGCCACAAAAGTGTCAGAAGCTTTATATTTTTGCGATATATCAATTTGATGTTGAGAATAGTAGAGTTTTATGTCTTAGCTTCAACACTTCGGGGGGGGGGGGGTGCCATA
>JABFPJ010004272.1:0-14173 GCA_022817425.1 Gryon sp. ZL-2020 | reverse complement strand
AAATTAATTCTTTTACATCATAAAAATCGTATATAATAATTTCATCAATAATATGTTTTGTTTTAGTAATATGAAGGTTAGGCCTCACGTATTAAATCGTATTCATGTTGCAAACAATTAATATAAAAATTGACAAATACGGTATATAAAATATAAGTATAATGTATACGTTTTAATACAGTTCTGGCTGCTGGGAAATTAAATTAACTTCTTTACTTTAGAAAGTTACTGTAATGGGTTGAATTAATGATGTTACTTTAATGAATTAAATTAATGACGTTACTTTAACTTAACAAATTACCTTAATGAACTAGTGAATTAGTAGTTAAGTATGATATTTTTTCACTCTCGTAAGAAAAAAAGCCTTATTATGAATTGATTCTGGGATAACTTTAAAAATTGTATGTTGATAGTGTAATTTATTAAAGTAACTTCATTTATTTAGTTCTTTAAAGTAACTCTTTAAAGTTACTGTATTAAAGTAACTCATTAAATTCACTTTATTAAAATAATTCAAAATATAAACAGTAATTACAGTTTTTTAATAAAGTATTCTTAAACTAACTTTGTATATTATAGTAACGTTATTTGAGTTACTTTATTAAAGTGAAGTTTTGAGGTTAGTTATCGAGTTACATTTAATTTAAGCAATAATGTAATTTATTATTATTAATATCGCAAATATATATAACAATTGACGAAGTCAGAGTTTGTTTCCCAATTCACAGATGTCGCTCGCAGTGGGAGCGGGCAACAATCAAGGACTTTCTTCTCTCAATTCACAGCGAATGTTGCGTCAAATAAAAAACAACTCGATGTCTCTTTCGCTATTGGCCGAAATCTCGCGTGAGTTGTGCGCATATGCGCGTAAACCCAAACGCAACGCACACTCAACTAACAAAGACAGCAACATCGCAAGCAAGACAAGGACACAGCGCCTGGGACGTTAAGTGCGCATGCGCAGCGACAACAACAACTTCTCGAGGAGGCTGTTGACGTATGACGTTGCGATCAAAACAAAGCCGTGTCAAAAAGTCATCGCTCGCTCACTCACAAACCAACTTCTTTTCTCATCTTCAACTTTTCTTAGTCTCATTCGTTTTTCACAAAATTTCCATCTTTTTTATGCATACATATGTATGTATATATAAATATATATATATATAGATATATATAAAATTACATATATGTATACATATATAGTGAAGTGCATTTTTTAATCGAACACTTTTCTTTCTACGTCGTTTCTTCAACTTCATCCCCCCTTCCCTCCCCCCGCGAGTTTGTTTACTTTCATTTGGTTTCATTTAGTTCACTGTTCAGAGTCGATTGTTGTGTATTTTTTTGTCGCAAACAACAAAGTAATTCAAAGCGACAAAATGTCGTTTGTCGCGAAAAATGCGTCGGATGAACTTCTTGGAGGTAAGTAACCGTTTGTTAACCGTCTTCTAACTGCATTTTTCAATTAAAAATATCTTTTTTGTTTGAAAATTAACTTTGGTGTAATCTTTTGGAATCTCATTTCAACCTTTTAACGTTCTTCCCATCTTTTTTCAAAATAAAACAAAATTTTGTCATTTTTTTCTATAATTGTTCAAAAAACATATTTTTGTAAACAAAGAAAAAATCTGCATTGTTGTCAAAATTTACTCCTTTTGTTGTTTATTTTTAGAAAAAAAGCGAAAATAACGTTTGTTTCTTGTTTTTTGAATTTTTAATAAAAAAAATTGTTAAAATGGATACCAAAATATGATGAATTTTGTTTATTTTTTGTCTGTTGCAATGAATGAGTAATAAATGCGATGCGAAGAAGATGAATTGTGCCGTATGTCACGTAAGCCACCCGCCGATTGGCTCACGGCTTTGCAGCTGATTTGACAGAAGCGAAAACAACAAAAGACGAAGCGTCTTACGATGTTGCTTTTGTTTTGATTTAATTAAATTGTTGCGATTATTGAATCGTAATTTTATTTAATTGATTGATTCTTTTTGTTTAATTGATATAAAGTGAATCACGTACATAAATAAACAAAATGGCGATGACAATGAAACATATGTATATATAAATATACATATGTTTCATTGTCATTACATACATTATTTCTTTATATATAATAACACATAATATATAACAAATAATTTTCAAACATAAAAAAATATATATTTATTTAAAAAAAATAGTATATATACGTATATATATAATATATATTATATATGTGTTTATATGTATATGTATATATATTTTTTTCTGCGACGTAGAAGTCGTCTCAGATTATTATAAGCCACTGTTCTGGTCTCTGTGTCTTGACCATTTGTATACGTGATTTCCACACCGCTATGCCTATATATACATATATAGATATATATTTGAAACTCGCTTACTTGTTTACTTGAATCGCAATTAAACGACGTTGTTTACAATAATTTCATTTTTATCTTTTTTTATTAATTTTTTAAAATTAAAGTAACTTTTTTTAATAATGTATCTTTTATATAGGAAATTTAATTTTAACTTAACTAAATCTTTTAAATTAACGTTAATAAATAAATAATTTTTGTCTAATTGCAGAATCGTGGGTGGAATTGAATGCAACCCCCGCCGACAGAATCACGCCCTTGCCCTTCAGCAGCGGCAGCGAAGAATATCTGCGACTACTTCGAGATGCACAGCGTGATTCTACTCAGTCATCTGCGAGGCATTCCATCGCTTCTTCCCGACGAGACACTCCTCGGGATAGGTAAACATTTTTGTGTAATTTTTGAAAAAGAAAAATAACTGTTAAATTACGAAAAATTTAAGAATTATTATTATTTGTATTAATTAGAAAAATAAAAGAATTATTATTATTGGATAATAATATAAATTATAATATTTGTTGTATTTTTATTATTTCAGTCCAAAAAGTCCACCAAACAGTCCAAACACCGAACTATCAACCGAAGATGAACTCAAAGGTGTATATATAAACTATAGCTACGCTAAGGTTCGTATATTTTACTGTTTTATACATAAACATTTAATTAAAAATCACGCACAAAATATTCAGTTATTAATTTTAACTTGAAATTTAATATATTTTTTAGGATGGAGAAGTAATAGAGAAAAACACCGATTGGATCTATGAATGGAGTTCTCGTCCAGATCAGGCACCACCAAAGTATTTTTTATATTACACTTAAATTATTTTATTCAATTTTAAATAAAATTTAAATTTTATTTTACAAACAAAGAAAAAGTTATTTAAATTAAATATTTAAAACAAATAACAATATAATAGTTAATGATATCAAAGAATTAATAAAAAAGCTATTTTTCAGACTATGGAAATTCAAACATCCCCTTGGCATGACTAAACGGAAAACTTACAGCATACGCACGGCCAAAGTTGGCAATAGTGGTCTCTTTTCGAAGGAAGTTCTTTACACACTTATTCTTACGAACGTCTTATCTGTTCTGATTGGTACAGGCTTAGGGTAGGTCCATTAAACAAAATTACTTTTAATGAATTATTATGAGATTTTATTTATTTTGATGATTTTTTTTGTTATAAGTGCATATTTATTGTTTTTATTATTTATTCATAGTGCCTAGTTTTGATTTTTCTAGGTACATTTTGTGCAAACGTTTGTCACATTTTCATTTAACCCCTTTCCCCTATTTAACGAACGACTATTTTATTTTATAACATCTATCTAGCTTAATTTTAAGCTTTCTTATTATTTATTTTTTCTTTTCTCATTTTTTTAAATTCGAAAGGATTTCAAATGTCATACGATGAGTCAAATTTAATTACATATATTCAATATATTCAATTCATTAATAATCTCGGATTCAAAATGGATGATCATGAAAGTCAAACTATTTTCTTATATATTGCTTTTTTAAGTTTTGTAAATTTTGTGTTTTTGCATTTGTAGTTATCTTAATCAAACAACCGCATTCAGAAACTAAATCTAAAATATTTGTTAATAAAAATAATTTTTCAAACTTGTGACTAAATCACTTGCCTAAAAACCTGATATATCTTCATTATTTCCCATTGCATCAAACATTTTTACATTCTTTGTTCTAATCAATCAATCAATAACAGTAAAAATGAAAAACTCAGATATTACGAAATTATATTTTCAAAGGACGTTCGCCATTTTGCCGAACATCCGCCGCCATGTTAAATAGAATCTACAATTATTTTTTAATATTTTTTTTCTTTTCTTTTTATTTTATAGTTTAAAGTATAAGGGTAAATTTTAAACTAATTGTATTACTTTATACATAAAAAGTATAACTTTAGATTAACTAACTGTTATATTTTATATTATTAATAATATTTTTTTAGGTTCTGGTTGACTAAGCGAGGCTTAGTAAGTGGCCGATACAATTTCTAATGGCTGGAATTTGACGAAAAAGTGTTTTTCAAGAAAAAAATCATCTTGTTTAACGAAATTGAAGACAAAACGACCAAGTGGAAAGACTGATTCGTCAACATTTTAATCTTACGCGCAAAATCCTTAAACTTTTTGCATCAATTTTCTCAACCTTTAACCTCATCTTTCTATCTTTCCTCTATTTATCGGATTCGTCCAAAAGCAACGTTAAATATGTTTTTATAGAAATTTCTACGATTAGAAAAAAATATTATTTGTAAATCATTGATATAAATTCATATATATATATATAAATATTTATATATATGCAACTTTTGATATCTAATGTAGTTTGTAATTTTGAATTTTATAATTTTATAACGGTTTCCGACTACTTGTAGAAAGCGAATGCAAAATTTTTATTTTTATGTTAGTTTTAAAATTTCAACAAAAATATATCGTGATGAATTTATAAATATTAATTCACTACGAAGGAGTTAAAAATGTGTGTTTAATCTTCAAAAAATGGCGGAAAATTACAGTAATATATTCAAAGTTAATAATTAAGATAGTTTATACTTTATTCTTTTTTGAACAATTCTGGTTTTGTGTATTTTCTTGCATTCAATAAAATCTTAAAACTCTTGAAAAAAATTCTAATCTAATTTCTAAATCTAAGGATTTGGCACGGTATAAAAATGAAAATGCGACAAATTTTTTGTTTAAATATGCGTTTATTTACTGGTCAGATTTTCGATGAAATATATCAGTTTTGTTTAAATCCACAGATGTTACAAAAAATCAATGTTCTAGGCACTTTTTTTATAAGTTGAAAAAGTGAAAATTTCACAAACAAAACACTTTAGTATGAATAAATAAAGTTATTTATTTGTTAAAAATAAATAAAATGTATTTTATGACCTCAGGGCCAAAAAATAAACTTTTTCATCCGAGGGAGAAAAACTACACTTTTCTGCCCTGAAGGAAAAAAAGTTCACTTTCTGATCTGAGAATTGAAAATTTTTCTGTCCTCAGTGCCAAAATATAAACTTTTTTTACCACAGGTTCGCAAAATAGACTTTTCTACACTCGAGCGGAAAACAAAATATATAAATATAAAATCATAAACATTTATTCACATTCACAGAATCACAGTAATAGCTAATTAATTATGCACAAACTCCTTTTTAAAAATAAAACCTACATCAACTATGCAACATTTATTTTTTAACAATAAACAAACATTTCCCTAAAAATACAATTATTGCAGAAGTTGTCCTCTTTTTGAAATATCCAACATTAAATTGTTAGTTTTGGTTAACGACCAATGATATAAAATACAAATTAAACATCAGCAAAAAATATTTTCTAAAATCATTTACTAATATAATTTCCAATATTGACCATCTTGTCGATCATCAAGTGGCCACGTTATATCAAAGTAGCGTATTCGGAAAGTCAGAAGTTTTCATAATAAAAAAGGACAAATAATTTAATTCACATAACTGTCTCCTTTTTTTATGAAAACTTTTGATTTTCCGAATACGCCAAAGAATAAAGTCGTTAAGATGACGGTTGCTCTTATATTTCTTTATTAATGTTTTAAAAGTTACTTGAAAATTATATATTCAGGATACACTTTAAAACTTAGAAAATTAAGTTTGAAAATGTATCCTGAATATATAATATGATATTATCCGTTTTGATGCAAAAAAGAGTTTTCAAAATGTTGAACCATATATAACTACATATTTCTCCCCGTGTAATCTTTTTAAAACCAGTTTTCTTTTCATGTCAAGACGTTTTAATTTTCAAGACGTTAAACTTTATATCAATGGTCGTTAACCAAAAACTGGAAAAAGAAAATACAAAATTGAGGTTATGTACCCACATAACATTCGCCATTTTATTTTAAATGAATCTACTTTTATCTTTCCATTAAAAAGTTTTTCTAAATTAAATATATATGTATATATATATATATATATTTTTGTTTGTTTTTTTTAATTTGTCTAAAAAATGGCTATTAACATTTTTTCTCCTCCCCCTCCTGAACTGCCGCAAATTTACTCTTCACCCTGGAAGACTTTTGCAAGACTTTTTGCTCGACTCGATGATTTTTGGTCCTCAACTTCGCAAAGCTTCCCTTCACCTTTTGCTTGTTAAACAAAACAATCATTTTCGAGTTCGCCTTCGGCATCGAACTTTCCCCACTCGTCTGACCTCGTGACTTTTCCAACTTTGGCGATACAACTTTTAACCTTTTCGAACCTTGTTTTACCATTGTCGTCTCCTCCGTTGTCGCGTTTTTCACAGTCCTTTTACCTCTTGACACAAGTTTTTTAATCGTCTTCGGTTTTGTGTTTTCAGTTCGATTTTGAATCTTCGATTTTTTCCCGCGAATTTGGTTAAGTGAAACTTTGGACATTGAACTGCTTTCCGGATTAGTCGAGGATGTAGATTTAGTCACTTTTTTGATCGACTTTTTGGTGGTTTTAATTTTTTTCATTGCCGTGTAAATTGTTGTTGTTCGGCGGATGATACAATTTTTGGTGCCGGAAACTGATTTTAAAGGTTCGGAAACTGATTCCAAAGCAATTGGGTCGACTTTCAGCATCGACGACTCAGGTTCTTGGACGCTGTCCTGCAAAAAATCGGACAAATTTCGAGTCAAACGTTGGAAAGTATACAAACTCGTAACCCTAAAATTGCTATCTTATACAAAATAAACTAAAATAACATAAATTTGCCTAAAATAGCATAATTTTAATTTAAACTCAGTTTAAAAACTGCATTCAAATATTATTTTTTAATGTTGCAAAATACCGAACTCGCGTTTGATAGTTTCTCCATTCTTTTACTTAAATGTAATGTTGAGAACTATGCTCAAATACGCCATTAAGAATTGCATTTGTAATGGCAAAGAACATCCACTATTTTCTCGAACATTAAGTTGCCATGTTTAAACTGGACATTGGAACATTTTCGTAAAAAATAAATATTTCGAACCGAAAGTTCGAAAAAAATTGCGGATAGACTTTTTATTAGTGTTTTAAGTTTTGGACTGCTATTATTTGAAATATGACATATTCGATCAAACTAAAAAATGAATCGTTTTAATATAAAAATGAGTTTTTAAAAACGCTACTCCGTCGGGTAATGTAGGGGGTGAACGGGTAACCATTTTAAAACATCGTTAATGTTTTAAAAGGGTTTATATTATATATTTGAATTACATTTTTAAATTTAATTTTTTAGTTAATAACAATCTAAGTAGAGAAATACCGAGAAGATGTGAAAAAATGTTTAAAAAGAATGCAAGGACCGGCACCATCTTGTCCAAGAATATTCAGTTGCCATGTTGAATGAAGTCCATACGCCTTTAAATGAAAATCTTTTGATAAAACTATGCTATTTTTGCGTGGGTTTTAATTATTTTACATAGATAATAAAAATTGACATATTTTTTATTTACAAAGACAACATTGTAACATATTATTTCTTGATTAATTCACACAGAAAATTGCACTTGGAACAACTGGGATCACCGCAAAAGTAAATAAAAAAGCAAAGATTAAATAATTTAAAATTTATTTGTTATTAGATTACGTATATACATTATTTTTAATTATTTTGAACACAGGTTGTTTTACAATTTTCCTCTTTTTTCTGTCTTTTTTTTTAATAACAATTGACACGGGTACTAAAATACATATATAAGTAAATTATATACAATGAAATCAACTCAGGTAACTTTTAGTGAAGGATAGAGAAGAACAAGAAGCATCACCAGAGATCATTTTAGTCAGCAATATGATTATGCCTGGACTTTTGCTAAAGAAACGTTCAGACAAAATTAATTTCTTTGTGTGGAATAAGTGAAAATTAATGGTGAAATTTGTTAGATGGAAGTATGGAAACTCGAACAACTCAAACTAGTTCTAACTTGTTTGAATATTTGAGACTAGTTTTAAAACCCACTTGAAACAAATTCGAACTAGTTTAAATAAGCCATTCAAGCTAGTTTTCACTTTTGAAACTAGTTCAAAATGGTTCGGCATATTAATTTTTGTATATTTTTTTTTATTACAAACATCTGAATAAAATATAAAAAAACTTGTATCAACTTTGTATAATGAATTTTGTTTAACAATTTGTGTAACTTACATTCGTTTAAGTTTTTAGCAACAAATTTGAGTACAATAATATCAACTGAGATTGCATTGTCGGATTTCAATGTTGGAAATGTTGTCAGTGCCGCGGGAATTTGCGGATTCACCATTGAGATTTACCTTTTGTAATCGTCTATTCAACGACGCCGTAAAATTGTTTACGTAGGTCAATTTTAAATACGATTTAACGCCACGCAGCGATCGGTATTGGCTGTTGGGTAAACGACTGTTTGGATTTGTATTCGTTAGGTCCAGAATTGAAGGACCAAGGGCAGCACCAACCTATTACACAAAGTTATTTGTTAAATCAACTAAATAATATAATAATACAATTTTACTAAACAAAATAATTAAAAAATTATTAAAAAAGTCAGTAGACAAAGTTACTAGAAAAACTACCTAGAAAAAATAACTGCAAAAATGTAGTATAACAAGTTATTAGAACGAGTTCTTTAAAAACGTAATTAGAAATGTTACTAGAAAAATTAGTAGAAAAGTCACTAGAAGAAGTCACCAGAAAATAAATTTTAATAAGTTACATTGATTTACCTCTTCAAAAATAGCAGGCGTATATTTTGGAGGAACAAAAACATGATTGATTGGTTTCATAGGACCGTCTCGCACCCGGGGTGGAATTGTGTTGACCAACCGACCCGAATTGTAATTACATTCCAACGTGTAACTACGAATCAGACCAGTGAGTCTGTAAACCGCAACTCTTCCGGAACCTTCTCGCGACATTCCATCACGTTTATCCCTAGAAAATGATATATTTTTATATAAAAAAGAAGCATTTTCTATTAACTTAAATAAGTTCAAAGTTGTTTAGAACCAGTCCGAATTAGTTTAAAATAATTTCTGCATAGGCAACAATTGGTTTGAACTAGTTTTGGATTGGTTTGAATTGATTTAAACTAATTTCAACTAATTTCAAATAACTTTGAACTAATACAAAGAAGTTCAAACTAATTGAAGACTAATTTTAACAGGTTTTAACTAGTTTTAGAGTAGTTATAACTGGTTTTAACTAACTTTTGGTTCAATCTATCTACTTTGAATCAATTTCTGGACTTATTCGAACTAGTTTGGATTGGTTCTTTTTAGTTTTAAATGAAAAAAACAAACTTACACCAAATACATATTTCGTTCGGCAAAATTACACGACGAAAAATGGAAATTCATATTGTTGATTGACATCAACTTCGGCAGTAGCATGCAAGTGATCGAGTCCTCCGGATCGTCGAAGTAATTGCCGTACATAAAGATGCCCTTCTTCGACGCGTGTCCGTGCAGATCGATATACAAAAACAGTCCGGTCTGATCCGGGTCAGTATGACCCAAACCAATGGCGGTGAATGTTTTTTTCGTGCAGTCTTCGTCCTTTCGTTGCTCCTTTTCATCATCTGATGACGAAATTAAATTAAGTCATTTCTAGAGAATTGTGGTACCTTTTTGAGTATTTTTAAATACAAATAAAATTTGGGAGAATTTTATAGGACATTTTGGATTTCTAAGGAATCTACCTTTTCCTATGCAATAATAATTCTACAGAATTATTATTTTATAGGACATTTTTAATTTTAACGATTTTTGTAATAAATTATAATAGAATATGATTTCAGGGGAATTTTTAGAAGACGTTATTTTCCACTAGGGAGTTTCTAGGGAATTTTATTTATTACTATACTTACTATTTGGAATATTCCTCAGCATATCAAAAGTTTGATTGGAACAGTCAGACTTAGTTTCCATTTTATCTTTTTCATCCAACGACATCAGCGTCACCTAAAAAATGCGTACAAATTATTTATTGTATTTACTTTTGTAAATAAAAATACTTCAATTGGTCTACTCAAAAAATAAAAAGATGAAACCGAAATCTGGATACATTACTTGTTTCAATAAAATATTAGTCTCTCGCATCGCGTTGATTAAAACATTTGTATTTGAAATATTGTCATCCTCGGACAGTTGTACATTCACGTGTGTCACTTCGGTTTCCAGCTCGGCTTCGTCAGGTAATTCGTAACTGTGATGATGATACCTAAAAAATTATATTTTTCGTTACTTTGGCACTTTTTTTCACTTACTTCAATAAGTTAATTTGATTCAATTATTTTAAGCAAGTTATTTGAACAAATTTACTTTATTAACATTGCGTTAATTAGGTGATACTAGAAGTTAGTCTTATGAGTTAAACTAAAGAATGAAACAGTAAACATAATTCTTAATTCATCATTAAACAATTTAAAAAATAAAAAGACACTAACTTCGGTATAGCAGATCTCAAGAATCACCTTAAGTTACTTGAATAACTCACTTTAACATAGTCACATTAATGAGTTATTTTAAGGTAGTTACTCTAACGAATTACTTTAACGAAGTTACTTTAATGAGTAACTTTAATAAAGTCACTTGAACTTACTTAATCAAATTCCGCGCCGCATAAATCGTTGGATGCTCAGTTCGCGATGGATTTAGATAAACCCGATTTAAATTTACGCCCTTGGTGTCCATGCGATAATGTCCCCGAGCAACGCCATCGGGATTTAACATGGGTAAAAATTTGAACACATAAAGTCGTCGCAAGGCAATTGCAATGGGATCCTCGCGATTCAGCAGAAAATTGATAAAACCGTTGATGACAAAACTCGACGGAGTTTCGCCTGGGTGAACACGTGCGCTGATGAAAATTACCTGAAATTCAAGAAAACGTTACTTTGACGAGTTACTTAAGATGATTCTTCAGTCGAATTCATTGATTCTCTGTTCTACTAATGGAGTCATCATATAGCTGAAGAATCACCTTAATAAATTAAATAAATACATTAATGAGTTAATACAATTTAGACATAAAGAGTTACTTTAGTATATTAATCTAATGAGTTACTCTAAGAAAAAATTACTATGTTCAGATAGAGTAACGAGTTGCTTTATTGAGTTAACTTAGCTACTAACTTTGATGAAGTGTAAAAAAACTTCATCAAAATATCTTAATTAAAATAACTTACTAAAGTAACTTCATTAAAATAACTTATTACAAAAATAACTTTGTTAAGGTAACTCATTTTATAAAAATTAACTATTGAAACATTATAAATAAAATAACTCTATAATGTCACTTCATTAAAGTGATTGTCTTAAACATTGTCTAAAACTAATTTGTTAAAGTAACTATGTTAAAGTAACTTTGATAAATATATCTCATAAAGTAACTTACTATGAACGTAACGCATTAAGGTAAAGGTGAAGTTCTGCTGTCACGGAGTTAGTGTCTTTTGTTATATTAATAATATTTAACAATAAATTAGTATAAAACGACCAGAGCGCCATTTTTGAATTATGGGAGAATATTTTAAGACATTTATCGTATTTTTTTAACAAGTAATTTTAATATAAGATGATTTTTACGTTTTTTCTCACTTCGTAAATGAAAAATCATTATATATTTTAAATAATATATTAAATAACATATTATATAAATCAAAATGTGTACAAAAAGTGAGAGAATGGCGCTCTGGTGTTTAAATGTAATTTAAATTGTTAATTTAATTTTAATTTAAGAAATCTGTAATGTCGATAATGTTAGCTTCGCCATCACCTTAATACGACTTTATTAAAATAATAAATTTATTTAATGTTATTCTAATAATAAAGTTACTTTAAGGAGTTTCTTATCGAGTTACTCCAATATGTTACTTTATCTCGAAACTGCATTTCTTAAAATTTTCAAATCCATACTTTTTTATTTCGAAACTTAAAAGGCCGTTCCTCATTCTTCTCGGGAAACATGTCCGCGATCCTACTTTCCTTCTCCGACGAAATATTGTGATAAGAGCTAATTGTCAGCAAATCCAATCGACGACCCTCCAACGACTTAATCGCGCACTCGCGATGATAATAAATGTCATCGAGACACGTGATCGTGCGTTTGGACATGCGATTGTCGATTTTGCGCAGATAATTTTGCAGATCTGTGTATGTGAACGGGTAAGTGAAGGCAAAGTAGGTGACAGCCTTGGCGTTGTCCGGTGTGCGATACGTGAACGACAAATTGAATTCGATACCTTTTACCTCGTCAACCTAAACAAGATACAATTTATTTTCTGAGGACCTTCATTTTCTAGAGGATTTTTTGGAAAATTTTTGAGAATTTCTAGGCAATTTCATTTTAAATTTCTAGAGAATTTTTTATTCTCTAGGAAATTTCTAAGGAACTTTTATTTTTTAGGAATTTTTTAAGGGAATTTATAATACATTTTGGGAATTTTTCATTTTCAACCAGATTTCTAAGAAATTTTGTGTTTTTTAGGGAACTTCTAGATATTTTTGGTTTTCTAGGGAAATTCGCAGAAATTTGCAAAAAAAGTGTTATACCTTATTCAATCGATTCACCGTATACGTAGGCTTGTCTCGAATCCGTTCCCAATGGGGATGTCCTGGCAGCACCTTGAAAACCGGACACATGCCCTGACTGAACATCTTAACTTGTTTGTTAAGGTTGATGATATTAAATTTGACCAAAGCTCCAACGACGCTCGCGTTGACGCCAAAGTAGAACCATGTGCGATTGTTGTTTTGATACTCGGTGCCCTGGCAGTCGTGGTTTGTCCAGATGTTGAATTCATATTCGAGAGGATCAGATTCGGCGGGTGATTTGAACGTCTTTTCAGCATCACAGCCTAATTTTTTTTAATTTTAAAAAATAGTACAAATTACTTTTTAGATTGTGCAAATGAGTAATCTACTTTAGATAGTAAAAAAAAGTATTTAGTTTATATAATAAAAGCAATGAATTGTTGAAAGTGAGTTATTTTAATGAGTTACTTTAACGTGTTACTGTAATCCTTACTAATATATACAATTCAAATTATGTTTGTTTGTGTGTTTGTTTGTATGTCAATCACATAAAATCGACTGAACCGATTTCTACTAAATTTTGAGGTAATATATCTCTAGGCCTCCAAAGTGTCGTAAGTTTTATATTTTTTCGAGATGTTTAGTTTAGATGATGTTTAGAAAACAACAAATTTTGTGTCATAGCTTTTTCCACCTCCGGGAGATTTCATAGGAAGATCATAGAGTTGATAGGAGGGGTTCATAGTGCGTATATAGGGAGCTTATAGAGAATCCATAGAAGTATCTCGGGTGAAAGTGGGGATTTAATTAGGACTCATAAACGATCATTGGAAAGGGATCATATAGAGTTTTGCCCAGGCAAAGCCGGGGATTCAGCTAGTGAGTTAATAAAAGTTAAACATAATGAGTTAATTTAATATGAATGTTGGTTTACTAAGTTACTTAAACTAGTTACTTTAATTAGTCACTTCAATTAGTTACTTTAGTAAGTTAATTTAATGAGTTACTATGTTTTTTATTATCAAATATATAAAATATAAATATTACATAAAGTAACTCAGAGAGGTTACTTTATTTGGAATTAATTAAACAAACTTACGTCACATAAATTAAATAATTTGCTTTAAGGTTAAGGCGAAGTTCTGCTGCTACGGAGTTAGTGTCTTTTGTTATATTAATAATATTTAACAATAAATTAGTATAAAACGACCAGAGCGCCATTCTTGGATTGTGGGAGAATATTTTAAGACATTTAACGTATTTTTTTAACAAGTAAT
>JABFPJ010004271.1:0-14174 GCA_022817425.1 Gryon sp. ZL-2020 | reverse complement strand
ACAGCGCTCTCGTACCGAAAGCTTCGCTTTCGGTACTCGATGCGTGTTTGTTCCAACTTTCGCTCCGCTGCGCAAGACTGAAAAACGTCGTATCGGCCTCGGGCGCAGTGGCGCCCTCGGACGTAATATACTAATTTATATAGCATAAAAACACTAAAATAATGTTTATATTTTTCTAAAAATGTAAAACTGTTATCACAAGGAAAAATCTGAATTTTATTGTAACTATTTTTGAATAATTATATTACAAAACAAATGATTTTATATCTTTTACTTTAAACTTTAAGCTTCCCTCTTTGCTTTCAAATCTTCCAATTCCTTTTGCAAATCCAGCAATTGTTTATCAGGAATATATCGTTTTGCTTCTATAGAAGGATCATATTCCGCAATATGCAAATTTACACCTTCCGGCAAACTAGCTTCCAATATTCTGATTAGTAAAGGAGCCTCTATACTTGATACATTCGAAAGTTGTGTATTTCTTTCATAGATATTTAATTTATATTCCGCTTCTGTTGCTGCTGTGTTTTCTTTATATAATTTCACTTTAAAGTTTTTGGCTGGAAACGCATAACTATAAAATAAAATAAAAAGTGATGATTTTATAAAGAAAAATTACTGTTTGCTACATAAATTTTTGTAGCTACATAAAATTTTGCTACAAAATTTGCTACATAAATATATTTTTAAATATATTATAATATATTTATATATTATTTATTATTTATGTTATTTATAAATTGCTGTACCTGTTGTCTACATCAATATCCATGTTTTCTGCTAATGTATGGATGTATTTTTGATATTTTTCTAATACTGAAAAGTCATAACTTCGCAGTCTTACATTTATAATTGGGTAGTAGGGAATTTCTGATTTTCCTAACTAAAATACAAATAATATAATTGCATTATTATAATCACTATAAGAAAAATAAAATTAGAAATATATAATATAATAATACTTACATCCAAATAATCTGGTTCCCATAAACTATAACATCTTGATAATGGTTCATTAATTATAGTTCTTTTAACGGAATTATGAAATAGCTGAAAAATAGTAATAATTATTAATAAAATACATAATTATATGCATAATTTTAACTGCCCATTTTTCGAATATATAAATAAGCTTTAAAATGGTAGGTTATAAAACTTTTTAAAGGTCTAAACAAAATATCAGTTTTATTAATTAGGAAAAATACCTTAACATTTACCGTTTTCAGAATATTTCTTGCCATGTTATGAACACTTAATTACCATACAGTAATAAAATTGTAAATAAAGAATTAATCGAAATTAAAATACTATTTTAAATTAAAACAATTTTTCGGAGTAACAGAATCCGAATGATAACAAATGATCTTAACCTTACAATTCTTATTATATATATAGACATATATATATTAATAGGATGAATTATTAAAAGTAATTCTATACTTATATTATAACTAAAATTATACTATTAAAATGTATTAAAAATATTATTTTATTATTAAAATTCTTTTCTTTTAATATTTTTTTTCTTAAGTTACCATTAGAGCAAAATACGTTTTCAATTTATCCAACAGATGGTAAAAACACTTCGTAACATATGGATTCTGTTTTTACAATAAACAAAAGTAACCTATACATTTTAAGATTGAATCGCGTTGAAATAAATAAGTAACAAATAAATATTGTAATTTGATTACTAAAACATTAAAATATATAATTGAAATTGAGTACATTTAGAGGTAACTATTTCATATTATTATAAGAATAATACTTAAATATTACCAGTTTGTATAATCATATTTGTTTATTATTTTTCATTTTATATATTTGTTATAGATTATTATATTTACTTAAAATGAAACGTAAAGCAGAAAAAAGTCCTAAGATCAATAAGTCAAAATCTCAAGAAACAGCAATGAGTTATTGTGGATTAAAAAGTGATGAAAGTCAAGAAGAACAGATGAAAGAATACTTGGAAAAAGTTCAGAAAAGTGATAAACCATTAACCGATCAAAAGGACATTAACAATCTTGAGTTTTGTGGTTTACAAAGTAAAGAAGGTAAGCTGAAATTGCGATCAAAGTATAATATCAAAAAACAGGCAGTTATACATTCTATGACTCTCAAAGAACAAAAGAGAAGAAAAAGATTACTTAAAAGACAGCGAGAAATAAGACAGGAAAAAATTGCTGCAAAAAATGACATTAAGGTACACATTTTTCTATTATTTCTATTATCCAGTAATAATATTTTAAAATTTATATTTATTAATATATAATATATACTTTCTTAATAGCCAAAACAAGTACGTAAGAAAATTGATCCAGAAGAGATTCATTTAAACAAATTAATAAATAATTATACATCAGAATGGAATACCGGCGAAAGAAGGAAAAAGTGGTACGAGGATTAACTTAAACATTTTTTGGGATTGATTAAACATACTTTGAATGTAAATAGATAATTTTATAATAAAATGTTTTGTTATAAAAAATAATCTTTATTTTCTTTATTAATAATTAAATATGTTTTAACCAAAATTAATCAAACAATACGTATTTTCAATTTATTATTTTGAGTATTCCAATATATCGTAAAATAATCTATATACTAAAATGATTTATCATTTAAAAAAATGTCATCTTTTTGCATAACATTGAAACAATAGCAACATATTCAAATAAGTCCCTATTGTTTGCTGTTTACTTGAAACGTCAAATGTAATAATGGAAAAAATATAAACATAACCTATAACTATAACAACAATGTTGAAACATAACCCCACGAAGGATCTAATTTAAATCAAAATGGACAAGGATTTTTGTAAAAATGAAGAAGTGAATCTTTCTGAAGTTACGACACAACAAAAGTTGATTGATCGAGAACCGTTTAAACGATTTAAAATCGACGATGCAAGTATCTTGGATACCATTGAAGGCAGAGAAGCGTGTGATCAATGTCGAAAATCTCGAAAGTTTTTTTGTTATAGCTGTTGCACTCCGGTGATTGATCAAAAGTTTTTTCCGCGTGTAAAGGTATAGTTTTGTTATAACAATAATTATGTTTGAATACAAATATACGAATTTATTTATTTAATTTATTTCTTTTAATTGCAGCTTCCTGTTAAAGTAGATATTATCAAGCACCGAAGAGAAATTGATGGTAAAAGTACAGCAATTCATGCTGCAATTATTGCACCAGATGATGTTAAAATATACACTTATCCAGATTTTCCTGATTGGTCAGAAACGGAAAAGGTAAAAAGATATTAAGACATTTTTCATGATTATAAATTATATATAAATATAGATGAAGTATAAATTGAATTTATTTCAGGTAATACTCATATTTCCAAGCAAAACAGCAAAAACTATTGATGAACTGTTTTGGTCTGACGATGAAGTAAATGGAAAAATTGTTAAGAAAAGAATAAGAAACACTTTGCCTTTAACTAGAGTTGTTTTTATTGATTGTACTTGGCATCAAACTAAAGCAATTTATAAAGACAAAAGATTAAGAGGCAAGTTTCAAATAATTCTGTTAAATAAGAATGAAAATATTTGTATGAATTTGATTTTGCATTTATCTTTTGATTTTTTTGTTAGTTACTTTGATTTTATTTGCATTTCAGATTTGCCTTGTGTAATTTTACGTAATAGAATTTCACAATTCTGGCGACATCAAAAAAAAAGTCCACGATGGTATTTAGCAACCATTGAAGCTTTACATCAGTTTTTAATGGAACTGCATATTTGTGCGTATGGTGAAGTTGAAAATTACGCAGAAAAAAAAGATGAACTTGCGTGTAGTAGAGACAAAGATCTAGATATGTTGGTCCAGCCTTACCAAGGCCAATACGATAATCTTTTGTTCTTTTTTAAATATATGTATGATAAAATTCACTGGTTGTATGATCATGAAAAATTGTACGCTTATAAAAGGCCTTTACTGTAAGTTTTGTATTAAAAGAAGAATGTTGTTTAAACTAAAAATGTATATAAAACAAATTTTTGTAATGATTAAAAAATTGATAACTATTTTATACATTTTGTGATCGGTGTATTAATTTCATTTTCTGACGTTAAAAGAAGTTAATTTAAATAAAAATACATTAATATAACAAACATTGCCGTTTAAAAGGAAGTAAAATACTTGTTTAGTATTATAATTTTACTTTACTGAGTTCAAATACATAATAGATATTCATAATTCGTTAAACCTGAAAAATTATTTATAATTATAATTCATACAAACATTCGAAAATCTAAATACAGTTGACGACCATACAAACAGCAGGCAAATTTCGAGTATAACCAGTCAATATTTATGGGTCAGCTTAATGTTAAGCAAAGAATATATTCACAAACTATATCTAAAACTCGTACGTTGATTTCAAAATCGAATCTTACTTACTCGAATGTACAAGTATAATGAAAAAAGTACACTGTCATAATACAACTGTGAATCTCTTAATTTACGCATTCTCTGAATTAAACATTTGTAATTTTACTTCTATCAATAACTTTTTTTCATTGAAACGTGTTGTTTGTCTTTCGTTATTTTTTCTTTTATTTTAAATGAGAACAATGTTTTCATTAATTCGATTAAAAATATGTTGCTTGTTAAAATTGTCCGTTGAAATTAATATCTGCCAGACCGTCCATCACGTCCTTTATCGTCTCGTCCTTTACGACGTTCCTTGGATCGTGATCGCCTATCTCGGGAACGCGATCGTCTTTTACGATCGCGACCACGTGATCGAGAACGAGACCTTGATCGACCTTTTCCCTTCTTACGACTGTACAGGTAACGACGTAATTCTCTGGATATTGGCTTAAGGTGCATAAAATTGCAAAATCCGGAACGTGTACATTCACTAAAAATGCATAGTTCAAACTTTAGTATTACTTCATAACATGAAAAGTGGATAGATTAGATTACATTTTCATGTATTATTAATATATGATATTGATTCTTAAAAGAAAGGTAATTAAGTAAGCCGAAAAATAAGTAAAAATGAAAAAGTATTAAATAGAAATTGTACAATTACATAATTTTATTAAATTTATATAACTTTATTTTAATTAATTATAATTATACAATCTTTAAATGTAATTATATTTAACTTCATAAAACATGTTTAATTTTAGTTATAAAAAAGTGTAAGGAAAGTAATTTTTTTAAATTTATGTTAAACTTCAATGTTTTGGTACTTGAAATAAAAAAATATATATAAGTGTTAATTACCCCATTTCATATTGTCGACAACAAGCTTCTCTGAAATCAGTTACCGGCGACAATTCAGCATAAACTGGCCGTCCGCCAAACCATCGATTATTCAAATCATTGACCGCTTTTTCAGCATCTTCTTCGCGTCGAAATTTGATGTAAACATTGCCGACTAAATGATCTCCCAAATTGTCACAAACGTTCATTTCTTCAATTTCTCCGTATTTGTCTTCACACTCAACGAAGACGTCTTCGAAGAAATTGTCGTAATGTTCTTGCATCTCTTCGTCCGATACATTTGCAACCACTGAAATTCATTCAATTCCATTAATATTTATTATTGTATTGAATATTATTGAATATTTATAACTTTATTTTTCTTTTATACTTACAGTGAGATCCATCGGCACTTTTTGCAGAGTTTTGGGGATTGACGTAAAGGTTTTGCAGTAGACATGTCTATAAAAAATATTAGTAATTATTTATTAAATCATATAATTATTCTCTTAATTCATTTATTCTTTTAAGTATTAAAATACATAATTTAATAATGTTTGAAATAATGTTTTTATATTTTAATAAAGCATTGTTTACAAAGACTGAATAAAAATAAATTGCAAATTTAAAAGTGTACAAATACTACAAATCAAAATAAAACTTAATGCATTAATTTGAAGCATTGAGGTTATGTTTCGTTATCACTTATCGGACATGATTATATACAGTATACTCCTTAATATTAAGTTTAAACAAAAAAAAATACTGTTTAATTGAAAAAAAAAAATTACCTGACTGAACGTTGGTTTGTTGTGAATGCGAGAGCACCGGTCTCCGTGACGGCACGCTCCGATTTTGAAATAAAATGAGCAGTTAACCCTGAAAAAAAATAAAGCCCATAATTGAGAGTGAAACTTGTCAAACATAAATAAAAAGGATTTTCACTTGACGACTCACTTGTCCTTTTCGGTACCAAAAATCGAAGCTAGATATTCCGCCATAGCGTGTTTTTGTTTTTTGTTGACTCAAATTTGGTGCTCGAATTGAATGTTTGGCCACTCACAAAAACATTATCTGCGCGACAACACGCAGCACGCCGATAGTTGAATTCTGAGTTGAATGAAACTAACGCTTCAAGCAGTTTGCGTGTTGGTTATTACGTTATTATTAGTTTTGCTCATCTGTCCACTGTCGCCATAACAGCATGGCGACACTGTCGCTGTACAATGTTGTAACATTGTTGCCAACATAAATTAATTGATATTTATTAAATATAATTATTAAATTTACATTTTTTAATATAAGTTCAGTAATCAAATTAATGATTTTTTTCTAATTTTATAATAATCAAAAGAATGTAATTCAATGTTTTTTCAAATCGAGTTAAGCTAAAGACAACTACCTAGCAAACGTAAAACAAACTTAATAGCACAAAATATCCTTAGGATCTTTAAAACAAAATTTTTTTTGAATATTAAATCTTCCAAAAATGTATTTTAAAATATTTGAGAATATACTAAAAATATTTCACAACACATTTTCAGAATATTTTCGGAATATTTATATACATTTTTTGGAACATTTTGAGGATTTAGAAAAAAAACACAAGCTTTATTTTTATTTAAACAAATGCTATCTTTAATCGAAACAAGTTAAAATCTTAGAAAAAATTGTTTAAAATCCTAATAATGTTTCACGAATATTTGAAAATTTACTGAAAACAGTCTGAAAACGTCCCGCGCTACGAGTAACAGGCAAATACGCAGCCAACAACCTGTGAAATGTTTAATTGAATAGGCTAATACATGACAATATACATTTTGAGCTTATAAACTTGTTCAATTTTACAGGCAACTGCCAGTATTTGCCTGTTTCTTAAAACGTGTAGTTATATAACATAAAACGATTATTTTATTGTTTTATGAAATATTCTCGGTATATATCACTCACTCGGATATATACACATTTTTAGAATATTCTATAAATATTTTAGAGATTCCCAGAATATTTTTGAGAGATTTAAGGTAAATGTCGCAGTTTGTGTTAGGCTTCAAACATTTATATCATACGCTTCATTTTTGATGATAATAAGACATTAATTAGCAAACAAAATTTGAGAATAAGTTCAATTCATTTTTAGTTAATATTGTATTATGTTTAAATATTATAAATATTTATACATTTGCAAGCTTCATATATTTATTTAAATTAATACTTCTTTAAAAATTGAGAAATTTCAATACAAAGATCATTTTTGTATATCTTATTGTTTATTTTATAATTGTATACCATTGTATAAATTATTTTGTCAATTTTCGTAATCCCACATTTCATGAATATCCTGAGAATGTTTTTTGCTATTATAGAGACTCTATTTAGATTCGAATGGGACATAAACCTATTTTGCGTATATTTCTTTTGTAAACTGTGGATTTTCAAAACAATGAAATGTAAAGTCACTGTGAAAATTATGAAGTAATAAAAAAAATAATAAATTCAACTGACAAGTTGCCTTAATATTAATATTAGAGTAAAGCAATTTATGCAATGTTTGTTCATATAACGTTATGAATGAACTTATTTATGATAATTGTATTTACAAATATATTTTTGATGTTATAATTATTATTTCACTTTTTCACGAAGCGTTTTTTACAATTAAACAACATAACATAATTTATAAATATATAATAACATAATTTGAGAAATATTCATGTTACGCGCTACGTTTATTTGACGCAAGGTCAGCTTGCTGGTCGCTGCATTTAAGTTGGCGCTACTTGTGCAGCCGGCTTATTTGTGCAACTTTAAAGAAACGGCAACGCCGCTTCTCCTCGACCAATCCCGGCTTGGAAAATTTGAAAGCCCGTGGGAAAAATGCGAGAAAAATGGGATTCTTCATGTAAATGATGCGACGAAACTGTGGAAAATGAAGCAAAATGCACAATGGCGATCAATAATATATTTACATGTGAAAGTCAGTTTGGTTGATGGAAAAATGAGAGCAAATGATTCAGGAATAAGTTGGACGTTGCGACGATCGATAAGTTAGTTTCGAATATATCATATAATGTTGCTTTTTGTTTGATCGTCTGTCTCTGTCTCGTGCTTTTTCGTCATTGTTGACTCGAGTGTTGTCGACAAGGCGGAAAATCGACTCGGCAGGAGTCGGGTTTGGTTGTGTGTGTGTGTGTGTGTTGGCCGAAGTTGAACGGCTGTGGGACGCGCGCCCGGGCGCCGATATACGACGGTGTTCGTGGTAATTCGGGACGTCGGATTTCGCGCGAGACGAGCGCAGCCGAAATGGAGGAGGCACAGACATCGGAAAGTGTCGCCGTGTTACCGGACATATCCGAACCGTTGACGAGCGAGACCGAGGACGCGTCCGCGTTGGCGAGCGAACACGAAGCGCATCCCGTGGCAGTCGGGGGCGGCGTGGCGTCGGCCCCGGGGGTTACCAGCGTCCCCGGGGTCGGCGTGCCGGTCTCGCTGCCCGTTGGCTCCATCATCGGTGTCACCAACCCGTCCAATTGTACCACTTTCAACGTTATCACCTCAGACCAATTACAGGTACCTTTTTTCCTTCTTTAAACTATTTTTATTTCGTTTCACTTTATTCTTATTACATTTGTTTAAATATTATTTTCCCATTTTTTTATTCCTAAGAATTAATTTTAGTCACTTGTATTTCATTGTTTTGCTTCATTGTTGAACATTGCAAAGAACAAGTTTGTTCTTGATATAACAGTTGTCTCGGTTTTTTATTTTTTTCTTTCACACAAAATTTTCTTTGTTTCTTTATTTTTAAATTACCGAATTTACTTTTTTTTATTTTATGTTTATTTGAGTTTGTATAAAAAGTGTATGTCTATGTTAATTTCTGATTAAAGTTGTTGTTTGATTTGAAACTGATTAAAACCTTGAATCAATGTTCATAGTGTGTATATTTCCAAATATCAAGTAAAGTCATTTTTTTCTTTTGGTTTTCTATTTTTTTTGTTTTATCATTCTTTATTGAGTATACAATTAAAACATTATTTTGACTATTTGTTTCTTTGTTGTTGAGGTTATGTTGCACATAAACTTGAACTGACGTCACTCGTATTAATTTTCTAAAACATGGAATTTCATAATGTATAATTGTATGTAAGTAATTTTAATAACTTATATACTGCTCATTTAATGTTTTAATTTTTTTATAATTTTATAGTAATGTATATTTTATTAAATGCTGCTTATGAATTTGTTTTTTATCAGACTTTTTAGTTTAGAACAATTTAATTAATAGTTAATATTTTCACTATCAGTTTTAATAATTTTTAAGTTTTTTTGTTTTCATTATTATTTCATATAATATATTACTTATTTACTTTCAATTTAAAAGGTTAATTTCTTTATTTTAATAAAAAATGTACACACAAAATGTTATTTTATCAGACGTCATTAACAATTTCTAAGAAAAACTCAGAAGACCTTTGTACCACTGGAATAAAAACAAAAAAATTGCAACAAAGTCAAACCATTAATCAATAAATGAATAAATAATCACAATTTTTTAATAATATTTTTTTACACAAATATAATATTTTTTATCATATTGTTATATTTATAATAAGTGGCAATGTTCAAATAAAATACATATGTAATATAAAAAAAATATAGGAACCTCTTCAAAATAACATTGTTTTATAACATAGAGACAAAAAAACTGATGAAACTTTGTAAAGAATTCTTTGTAAAAATAAATATTTCTTTGAAGCAACATTCTTTTACTTCGTAAAATACAAATATTTTTTAAAATAAAAACATTTTAGACAAAAAAAATGTAAAAATCAAAATTACTAAAATGTTTAAAACAGAATCTAATTTTGTTTTCATAAAAAAAGAATAAAATATAAGAAATATTTATCCACAACTAATTATTATATTATTCTTTTAGTTATCTAACACCGGGCAGTTTAAGCAAGTTTTGTGCGTGGACAACAGTTTCATTTGCGAGCCTAGAACTGATAAAGACAACGATCCGTTGCGTTGGAACGGCGAACTGAAAGCGACTCATATTGTGATTCAAAACAGCGCAGATGAGTCCGAACATGAACACATTCTTCAAGAGCACAAACTGCATCTTACGCCGAATCAGCAGCAGATCAACAGCTGGTCGGAATGCGCGAACATGGCAGTCTTACCAGTTCGTTGTAAGAACACCAACGCGGAACTGTTCAAAAGTCGTTTCGGATCCGGCGGTCGGGGCAAGTGCATCAAACTCGGTAACGAATGGTTTACTCCGAGCGAATTTGAGGCACACTGTGGTCGAGCCTCCAGCAAAGACTGGAAAAGAAGCATAAGATTTGGAGGACGAAGTTTACAGACTTTAATCGATGAACAAATTTTAAAACCACACGCAACTTCTTGTACATGTTCGGCTTGTTGTGATGACGACAGCGCTGTAAGAATTAAACTTTGTACTTTTAACTAAATTTAAATTAAGATATGTTTAATTTTGTTTAGTGTTTTATTAATTTGTTTAAATATTGAATAACTTTATTGAAAAATTATGTTTTGCAGACGGGACCCGTACGTTTATTCACGCCTTACAAAAGACGTCGAAGAACCAAAGAGTATTCTGAGGGAGATGGCAAAAAGCCTAAAACAGAAAATTCGCAAGATGGCAGCAATCACGAGGAAAGTTCAAACGAGGTTGTGATTCCGGATAAAGAAGTTTGGCCGCACTTTGTGTCGGACGATTTGGTGATTCAGCAGCCTCAGGAGCAAGAAGCTACACAGACGGTTCATCAGACGGAAAACGGTTACAGTGATGACGCGTTTAAGAAACTCGAAGAACTGTCGGCGAAGATGCTCAAGATCTCGTATGAATTCAAGCGTGCGCTGGAGGAGGTGAAGGAAGTTTATCGACAACAGCGAAGGGAACAAACGATAGTTGCACAACTTGGAACGAGGGGTGAAGTCATCGAGACGGTTGGCTTACAACCGGCAACGGATACGCACAATAAAAAGGTGTTTTATATATATAATTTGTAATTATATATGTAGAATAAGACGCGGAAGAAAAAGACAGTCCAAGGAATATACTAAAAATCATATTATTATTATAAAAAAATCAATATGGCAATTTTTTATTTAGTTAATATAATTATTTCGCATAAATATGAATACTATGAAATTATACAAAAGCTTTGTTATAAATTAAAAATATTACTCTTCCACGAAGTTGAAAATTATATTTTATGTTCAAATGAAAAGTTTAGAGTTAATAAAATAATGTGCAGCTTCGTAAATAAAAAGTGTGTGTTTATTTTTCCAGTGTGCCAATTGCAATAGAGAGGCTTTTGCCGAGTGTTCACTATGTAGACGTACGCCTTATTGTTCGACGTTTTGTCAGCGCAAAGATTGGGCCGGACATCAGGTCGAGTGTGTGAGAGGCGCGGCCGAAACCGTAATGCTCATCGTTGAAAGCAGTAGCGGCGACGCTGGCGCCCTTGCCGCCGCAGCCGCTGCCGGGGACCAATAGCTAGTATTTCTTACACCAATCCCCGACAAGAAAGCTGCGTCAAATGATTTAAACAAATTATCAAATTAGTTTCAATCAGCAATATCTTAATAATTATTTTCAAGTTATTTAAAGATTCAGAAAATAATTCTAAAACTTTATTTAAACAAGAAATACTTCTGAGACAATAAAAATAAGAATAAACACATTTTCTTTAGCCATTAAGATTTTCAATTATTATTTATTACGACATGTAGTTAAATTGAAAAGAACTGAAAAAAAAACAGGAAATATTAATTATTTGTTTGAAATGCAATAATTTATTGGTCGAAATTCGTTGATTGCTGGTTAAGACTAATTTAATTATACACTGAAAGAAAAAGAAAGGATTATCTCATATGGAATACTTTACGGATATTAGCTAAAATGTTTAAGCTCGAATCAGTTAAATCTTATATATTCATTCCTAAAATGATACTGAAGAACAATTGCTTTTCACTTAAAAAATTATTCGTTAAATATGGAGCAATACGACAGTCAACCGTACAGCATCATTTTCTTTTCTTTTATTTTTATTTACATATATTTATGAATGCAATCACGTGTGCCCCATTGTTGCTCAAGATTTAGGGGATTACCCCATTAGTCGTGAACAATTATCTACTTATCAGGTGTTCTTTTGTAAAGTTTAACAAATGTTGTAGTAAATCTTAAGGGAAAATGTTATTTTTTATGCTATTATTTCTAAGAAAAAATTAAATAAATATATCTTGAGGATTTAAGCTATTATCCTTTGAATTTTCTTTCAGCGTACGATTTTGATTTGTATATAATGTAACTGAATTTTAAAGCGTATTAAAAAATGCGATATCAGTAAAAAGAAGAAAAATACTTAATAAATAGTAACTTATAACTTCATATCATTATATCATCTTATCACACGGTAACCTTTTTGATAACGAGATTTTTAAATGTATCGATGACAGAATTGTGAATCGTGCCTACTAGTTTACTCTCATTTTCTAATGATTTTTGAAATTTTTTAAAAATAATCCACGAATTACGCTTTTTAAATTTTTTTCTATGTTACTAATCGAAAATGGGAGTATCAGTTAATTTCGTGATATGCACACGAGAACAGCAATATAGTGAAAACCAAAAATCGACGTTTAAAATTGTGTGACATTTTTTTTTGTACGAACTTATAACTTTTTAAGTACAAAATGTTGATTTTTTACGACTGAAGTAAATCACTTTTTGTTTTTTGTGTTAATTTCAAGTCGCATTGTAAATCGAAAGATATAATTATAGTATTATACAGTTGACGACACGACAAGTAGTGATTATGATATATACATATATATATACATAGAGAAAGAGAGAACGAGAGTATGGATAAGAAAAATAATGTGCAGATATGTAAAAGTTTAAAAAAGAGACCTATTTTGAGGTTTTAAAATGTTTATAATTCGTGTCGTTTACTGTACTTATAGTTGTATTATGTCGAATTTGATGTAAATAAAAACTTTTTTACGAAACCAAGTTTGATGTGTTCATTTAAGAAATAAAATAATTTTATTGCTTAAATTATCAACTCAAAACTATTAAAACTATTTATAAGGAAAATTTAAAAGCGGATATGAAAAATCACTTTTTAAAATTTTTTAAGTTTATACGTTGTTTAAAAAAAATTTTTTTTTCAGATAGTAGAAATATAGAGTAATCATCGATTCATTGAGACCTATTTTGTTCGTCGCCATCACAAAATCAAGTCAACTTTATTAATCAGATAAGGAATGATGCAGTTGAGGAATAATGGGAAATGAAGAAAAACTCAAAGTAAATTTTATTTTTTTATAATTTTTATTCGTATAATCTAAATTAATTATAATATCTGTTCAAAATCATGTACAAGTGGATATTTCTTTATGTATAAAATTGCAGTTACAATAATATATGATCAATCTAATATAAGAATTCTTGAAAAACATAAAGATTCGAAATGACACGGTACAATAAAATGTTTCATTCTTTTGGAAAAATGAAATTAATTTTAAAGTGAATATTCAACACATAAAATATTTGCACTATCTCGTTGTGAATGGAATCAAATAATCTCTTATACAAAATACTTAAGCCTAAATTTGAAAATATCATGCGCATCTTTTGAATATTTCCAAAAGATATTATCTACATAAACCTATGAAGTTAAGTTTAAATTTGTAAATTTGAATCTGTATATGTACATGATGAAAAATGCCTAAAATTACAATTAGGTACCTAGTTATACAAAATACTTATCAAAAATACACTACGTATTTTAAAACTATTTTTTTTACTTTTTTTTTTTGTTATTTTTTTTTGTTTTTTTTTTTTTTGTTTTTGTTTTTTTGTTTTTTTTTGTTTTTTTTTTGTTTTTTTTTTTTTTTTTTTTATTTTTTTT
>JABFPJ010004270.1:0-14176 GCA_022817425.1 Gryon sp. ZL-2020 | reverse complement strand
CCCTATAACTCCCCATTAACACCCTGACAACCCCACGATAACACCCTAACAACCCCCGATAACATCCTGACAAGCCCCCGGCAATTCCCTGACCACTCCCTGACAACCCCCTGACAACTCCCTGACAACTCCCTGACAACTCCCTGATAACCAGCTGACAACTCCTTGACAACCGCCTAAGGGGGGGGGGGTCCAAAATCGGAATAAAATTTTTTTTTTCAAAAACTACTTTATATGTCGCAATTTTATATAGCCTACGATACTTTCGCGGGTTTCAGCTAGTTCCTCTCTAAATTTGAACAAAATCGGTTCGGTAGATTTTGCGTGATGCTCGAACAAACAAACAAACATACTGCCATATTTATATATATTAGTTAGATACAAATAATTTTCATTTGCATATAAATAAACAAATAAAAGTGTTATTTCCATTTATTCTTATTAATTAAACATTCTTCTTTGTGTTTATAAAACTTTTCACTATAAATGTAATATTCAATATTCAAAGCTTAATGTTATGACTTCAAAGTTGTTACTTATAAGAAAAATGTTGATTTATATAAAATATTAATCATGAAATATATAAAATATATATAAATTAACACATAAAGATGGATTAAGGATTTAATAAATAGTCTAACAAGATACGAAAAAACTACCAATTTAATCAATTCAAACAAATAATTTGCAAAAAATAAAATTATTACTAAATTTTTGATAAAGAAATGTATCGTTATGAGAAAGAAAGGAAGTGCAAATTAGAGATCCTATTCCTCTAGGTTACTTTAAATATGAATAAATGAGAGATATGGTATATACATATAAGAGCACTCATACTTTAGTGGCTGAGATTCTCATCCATATGGTTCCCGATCTCGATCCTTTGGCGATGCCTTCGAGTTTCATACCTTGGTGTCAGGTGGTGCTGAATGGTTGTAATAAACTAGATTATTTTAAATTTAATGCATACTAATATATAAAATTGAAAATATATTTATTTGTTTGTTTGTTTTTATGTCAATCACACAAAATCTACCAGTCCAATTTAAGGTGAAATATCGGTCGCATTGCAACTCAATAGGTGTCGGTAAGGTTGATTGGTGGCGAGGCGGCTACCGAAGAAAATTTAAATGTAAAAAAGTAATATTTAAAGGACCCTGAGTGGAATATAATTCAGTCAGTGCACTTCCTCAAGGATGATCCTGAGCAACATATAATTCACTCAGTGCACTTCCCTGAGGATGATTCTAAGTGAAATAAAATTCACTCAGTGCACTTCCCTGCGGATAACCCTGAGTGAAATATAATTCACTGAGTACACCTCTCTGAGGATGATCCTAAGTGAAATATAATTCACTCAGTGCACTTTCCTGAGGATGACCCTGAGTAAAATATAATTCACTCAGTGCACTTTCTCGAGGCTGATCCTGAGTAAAATATCATTCACTCAGTGCACTTCCCTGAGGAAGACCCTGAGTCAATAAATGTCACTTAGGACACTTCCCTGAGGAAGACCCTTAGTAAACAATAAGTCACTCCGTACAATTCCCTGATAAAGACCCTGCGCTAATAATAGTTCAGTCAGTGCTTCATTGAGGATGACCCTGAATTAAATACAATTTATTCATGACAGCGCTACAATATATGCAGGTTCCGGCACACATCTTCCGAATCATCAGTAGTTATTTTAGCTTAAGGTACGAAACTGATACCGATACGAAGATGTATAATATTTACAGGAGGTGTTCCACAATGCTCGGTTCTGGTACTAATCTTGTGGCTCATAATGTATGATGCAGTATTTCGACTGCAGTTATTGTAGTTGGAAAGCATCTTCAGAATATCGTCAGTAGGTTTAAAAGTAGCAGACCATTAGACTCAAGTGGTGCTGGTTTCTAGCAGAAAGATACGTGAGCTTATTACTGTAATAGTTAGGGATACATAAGTCACATAGGCATAAGTCATCACAAGCCTCATTGAGATATCTTGAAGTGCAAATTGGTAAACGGCTGTCGTTCAAGCGATCTATTGGCAGATGAGCGCAATAAAATATATCGTAGAAAACGCGAGACAGGTCTAGATGTCTCTACCGCGGAAAAGGAAGTCACGTTGATTGTCTGGCAAAGCCGATGAACGAACTCAGAAAATGGCAGGTGGATAAGCCGGCTCATTCCGAACATCGCTACGTGGACTGACAGAAACATATCCAGCGCAAAGCAGTATAGGTATGCACTTTCGTGCATACCTATACTGCTTTGCACTGGATAGCGAGCCAGCTTGTCTGGCTTGCAAAAGTATGGAAGAAACCGTGAAACATGTGTTCTTCGTGTGTCCGTGGTTCACATCTGAACGCAATGAACTCACTCTAGTTCTGAGGCGGATTGCGACACCGGAAGACCTTGTTCAAGCGATGTTACAATCGAAAGACAAATAGAATGCTATGCAGCAAAAGTTATTAAAGAGCTCAGGCTCCAGGAAAGCCGGTGCAGAGAAAATCGCGCAGACCAATAATGGTTTCCCCTCGGGAAACGGCATCTTGAAGTAGGTCATGGTCGACTGGGACTGCTGGAAAGCGGTCCGATTGCTGCTGTAAAACAGTGCGACTGCTGCTAATAAGCGGCTAATAATGGCTTGAATAAATAAAAAATCAATTATGAAGCAAACTTTCTCGCCCGGTGAGCTGGAATTCCTAGTTGCATCCTTCCTAAGTCCGGAGATGTATTGGTTTATTAAATAAAAGCTTGGCTAAAATGGTTTGGCCAAACTCTGGTCTTCATTGATTACCTCGAGTACTGTTCCTTTTTCCTAAGGTTGGTGATCTGTGGATCATCAAGGCTTATTGTCCGCTAAGATTCGAGACATATTGTTTTTAGTTTCTGAGTTATCTTGTTTTTTCTTGTTTCTAGATGAATGAGTTGGTATTAAGCTATAATTATATTAATATTTATATATCAATATAAATAAGTATTAATATATATTGGTATCAAGCGTCGTAAACGTCTTACCAAGTTGATGGCCTAGGTAAATCGAAAAACCGTAATGTTGCTCTCAGGATAGGTGTTGGACGATGTGGATTATTATTCATTGGTCACGATTTAAGGGCAGAGCGAAAAAGCATCTTTTCTTACTTCTATCTCATTATCGCCAAATTTGTGAAAGAAGGCGGGAAGGAGGTGTAAAAATTAGTATTTTTATGAAATTTTGTAAAGGAATGTTATTAAGAAATACATTCTGGATTTTTAGTATGTGTTTTATACATTTATAAATATACCAAAAATATTTTTTTAACATGAAATATTGTTGTTTGGGTAAGCACAACAGTAAATGACCGCGTAAGAGGTTATGGAGAATCATATTGAAAAAAAAATTATAATTCATAAATCTGTTTATTAAATGTAACAATTTAATAAACAGAATTTAATTGAAACAGATTGATAATTCATAAACATTGTAATGTTTATGAATTATCAATCTTCGATACTAACAAGTTTTTAACAATAATCTCTTATTAATCTTTACAAACATTTAGCTTTAATATCATTCGGTAAACTTTACCAGTGAATGACCGTTTCTACTAGTAAATGACCAAGCATTTACCAGTGAATAACCGAACATAAATATCACAGAGAAACTTGAGTTTCTCTACTTATAAATTAGTTACTTAGTATTAAAATCAATCTTTGATTAAAAAATTAGCTATATAGATTTTTGACTAGATTTCATTTTGATTTTTCTTCTTTGGATTGCCTCTGGGTTTTTTTGCCACCTTTTTGCAAAGAGGTGCCTAGTTCTCTTCTGCATTGCTCTTTCTTTCATTGAGAAGTTGGAACTTCTCAATTGAGAAGTTCCAACTTCTCAATTTGCAACTGTCTGTATCTTTCTGAAGTAATAGCATATATTGGTTTTGTCTTTTTCGTTAATTTACTGTTTGTTTCGATTCGAGGAAAATGTATGTGTTAACTTCAAATTTCATCTTTCCTGAAAACCTGAAATTCTCGCTTTTGTGCCATATCAGAAGAATTGTCGTTTAATGCAGATTCTTCTTGTTCATCTGTAAGGAATGATTTGTGTAAATGAAATATATAAATATAAAAATCTAATTATACGATTTAAAAATCTTACATGGAATAATATTATTGTTTGCATCATCGAGCAATTCAATAATAGTTCCATTGTCTTCAAGAACTGTTTCCGTATTACAATCTTGCAATACGTATTCACTTTCTTGATTTTTCAAATCTGTAAAAATGAAATAACATAGAATTGGTAAATTTGTTTATATTTTATACTCAATCAAACCGATTTAAAAGAATAATTACCAGAAGATGCATTTTGTTTGATAGAATAATCTTCGATCACAACTTCTGCAGATAGAGCTTCGTCATATGGCAAATCTGCGATTTCAAGTGTTATCTGTTTATTTGTTTCTTCAACTTCTATCGTCTGTATCTGATGCTGTTCCAAAGCTAAAAAGAAGGCTTGTTACATTACAATAATTATAGCATAAGAGTATTTAATTTACTGTATTAATACCTGAAAGTATTTCACAGGAATTTTCTACCGAGAAAATGCATAAATTGTTTGTGTTGATGCTGTGTTCAGATTAATTCTGCTCCGCGGACACAATGTCAATGGATGATTCACCAGTGTGATCTTTTAAGTTTCTCCAAATCCGATATAATAAAACTTCTACTTTCGCAATCAGGTCTGACTTAAAAGCATTTTCAAAATCTTTTAACAATGCTTTTGGCATGTGACATTCAATTTCGTTTAAAACACGAGAATAAAAATCAACGTCCTCCGAGTCAAGATTAAAATAATCGGCAGATTGTGAATTTCGTAAATTTGCTCTTCTCGTAGAGATACATTTTGAATAGTCTACACGATCCGGATTGAAAGGAAAAATTCCACACGATGCAAAAGATTTTATTATATATAAAACTGTTGTCAAAAGCTTTTTGAAATAACGGCGCAAAATTTACTTTTGTTATAGACCTGTTCGTCGTTTGACCATGATTTCGTACAATCTTCTTCCACTCGCATTTTAATGGAAAGAATATACCCACGTGTCATGGCTGTAGAATGTGAGTGGCATTAGGCAACAAGCAGAAAAGAAAAATTCCTCGTTGTATGCAAAACTCATGCAATTCCATATTAACATGTGACTTATGTCCATCAAAAATTAATAGAACCGGGTACTTAATTTGTCTCTCTTGAAGTCGCTTAAACAAAACATTAGCAATATACTCAAAGTATACAGCACTTGTCATCCAACCGTTGTCAATAAGACCTATAGCCCATCCATCTGGAACTGATGCTACTACATCTCGTGGAATGCGAGTCTGCGGATAAACAATCATTGGACCATACCATTGACTATTCGCAGAATATGTGCAAAGAACGCTGATGGCTTGTTTCTCTTGACCCGAAGCAATTTTTTGACCTCTCAATCCTAAAACTTTCCCACTTCTTGGACACACTTGAACCCCAGTTTCATCCAGGTTTATGATTCGGCTACCGTCTTCTAGCACGTCGAGCGCACCTTCCTTTATAAGATATTTTTGCAGATCTTCAAACCATGCCTTTATTGATTCTTCAGTTACTGCAGCTCTAGCTTTTAACACTATCTCCCCTTTTTTTTTTTTTTTTTTTTTTGAAATCTGAGGATGTCGCTTTAAAAATAATTTGAGTCTTTGGTCCTGGTCTGTCGTTAGTGAACGGATGTTTTCGATTTTCATCTTTCAGAATTTTTTGCACAGCATCTTGTACAATATCTGGATGCATGGGAAAGCCAAGATTGGTTTTATCCAAAATCCATTTTTCCAGCCGTAATTCCTCTTTGTTTGTCAACACCGTTGCTGGACCCATCCTTCTTTCTAATGGCGTGATTTCATGTAATTTATTTATCAAGGTTCCTTTCGGGACTCCAAATTTCGTCGATGCTTTATTGGCAGACATTCTTTTTGTTCTAACACTAAGGTTTTCCTCCGTATATTTGAATGTATTATATCTTTTTTTTTTCGACTGCTTTTCTCCATCCTGACTGGGTTGCTGTAATGTACTCTCTTGATTTTCCATACCGCCAATATCTTCAATAAGTAATCACTCTGAATAAAAAAAATATTGTGTTAAATTAAATCAAAACAAAATAAAAAGGAATTTTTAGGTTAGTTTTTGAGGTTAGTTTTCATAAAATTATACAGATTAGATTTCTAATCACTTTACAAAATTAATTAATTATTAAAGAAATGAAAAAACTAAAATTCTACGTCGAACATTAAAAAAATTAAAATGCAATTTATTACGTTAATTCACTGGCAAAACTGTGTTCGCATGTACCAGTAAGCATATATCGCCATATTTACTTATAATCAAATTAAACTTCATTAATTGTACGTTAAAAACACTGTGTAATAAAACTAAAATAGACCTAAAAAAATTTTTGACTAAAAAACGGCAAAAACATCAATAATATACAAAGAAAATATACTAACCATATAACTGGAATACAATAGCAGCTGATCATTCACGCCGAATACAGTGCAGTGTGTTTACATATTTTTCATTACTCGATGGAAAGACTCGTTAGTTTCCCACTCTCGCAAGGAAAAATATCGTGCTTAACTCGTGAGCTCAGGAAATACTTCTCTCACTCATGAGCACTCACTGCTCACGCGTGGGAGAACTTATCATCTGAGCTCACTAGTTAAGTAATATAATATTATCTTTAAGCTTAATCGAATTGCGCAATTTTCTGCGCATTTCTGCGCATTTATAAAATCCTATCCTACTAATATATAAATTTCAATCTATGTTTGTCTTTTTGTCGGTGTGTTTGTCTGTCTGTTTGTCTGTTATCTCATCACGCAAATTCTACTTGGCCAATTTACTTGAAACTTGAGTCGAAACATTGGTTTGTATATAACATGGTAATTTAAAATTGATATATTGAACAATCAATGAACTTCTTTCTGTTTTTGAAATCGTCAAAAGTTTTCTGATGTTGTTCGATTCACTTGCACGGATTTTTTTTCAATAATTAATAATTAATGTTCGGGAACTAGATATTCGCTCAGAATGTTTAGAACAAATTGCAGATACCAATTCAAAAACTCTTGTACGAACGATTGTAATTTCTTTTTATATTTTGAGGTAGCAAAATTCATAATGAAATTCAATTTGTCGGGATCTGATTCTACACCTTTTACAAATAGTATAATTACAAGTATAATTTACAAGTATATCTTTAAAAAATTACTTTTTTCTCGAAAATTATTCGATTTCCATAAAGTTATATAATTTATAAGATTTGAAATAATAAATTAAAACTCCCAATCACCCCATAAATATATTCAAATGCGGTAATTGTTGACAATTTCCAATATTGAAAAGTGCCGTTTATTTACTGTATCTATTTTGCATCACCTTTTCTTGTTATAGAAGTGTTCCAGAGCCAAAATCTATTGATAAGTGCTCATTTTTGTAAGCATGAGGAATATATACTTTTTATATATTAAAAGTAATTTTTTGCTTGTTTTTTGAAATTATACACTAAGAAAATATTGTATTTAATTTCTACTGTTCAAACACTATTTTAGAGATATTAAGCTCTACCAACAAATAATCGTGGAAAACATTTTCCTGTTTAAAATATAAAATGTACTGTTTAGACTCTTTCATTTACTGTTTTTTCCAGGATTATTTGTTATTAGAGGTCAATATCTCTGAAATAGTGTTTAAACAGTAAAAATTAAGTACATTATTTTCTTAGTGTAATTTAATTTTTTTAAGTTGGGTTAAAGTAAGGAACTAACGATGTCCATAAGCTTATTTCTCTGTAAAAAATGAATTTTCAATATTATAAAGTGAAAAATCAAACTAAATTAAATTGCATATTAAAATATTAAAGGAAAAATATTTTTATAAAACAAGCCAAGAAAAAAAAGTAAAGACTGTCAATTTAAACTTTCGTTGTTTTTAAAAAATTTAGAAATTATTTAATATAAAAACATATGAAAGAACGTAAATATTTGATTATGTAAAGTTTTCGAAAAAATGTATGTAAACCTGATCTAAACAAATTCACGTAACTATAAGATATTTATAAGCAAAAAGTATCTGCCTGTCACTCAAAACCTTTTTGTTGAAAAAAATGTTCTTTATAATATTAAAACAGCTGGAAAATCTGATTTTTCAAGAACAGCAACATATTTATTTCTTCTAGTTGACAGGCACTGTATATCAAGTTGAAACATCCGCATATCTATCAAAATAAGTTTTCTCAATGGACTATGATTGAATTTTATTTTAAGTAATATACAATTTGCTTAACATAAACTATGATATTTTGCAAATGTAGAAGATTGATAAAACACTTTGATTGCAGGTTATAAAACTTTCTTTTATTATTAATGTCTTTCTCAAAACTGAAAAAATAAGATTTTTTTTATGTTTTATTCTATTTTTCGATGTTATAAAATTAAATCAGTACGATTTTGTAATATTATTCCCATTAGTATAACGAAAATATATACATCAACAGTTTACTGCCCGAATATAAAGAAATGAATCTAGGAGCAGGGAGGAAATGACCTTCACCCAAGCATTGTACGAAACTCAGTACAAAACGTCCTTAGCACGGAATGTACTTACTCTTTATAAAGAACACTGAATGCTTTTTAAATTTTTCTTAACCAATTTTTTTAATATTCACATAATATTTAAATTATTGCTTAAAGACTATAGAGAAAAAATTTAATTCAAAAGATGTCAATGAAAAATAAAATATTTTCTATAAACATTCTTAGTATTAAATAGCTGTTTTCCTTCATATCAGTTTCTTATTTTATTCAAAATTGTTGTATTACTTTTTGATTTGATGCACAAATTAGTCAACAATTATTTCTGTCAAAATTCTTATTCATGTAATGTTCCGCAACTGATTTTCAATAGCGTTTTCAATTTCTACAAAAACTATAACAACACTCTAAAAACAAGTGTTTCGTTTTGAAACATTTTGTAGCAGCTTTTAAAACGTTTAGAAGTGTTTCAGAATTTTCACTTATCTCTTTATATTAGAAAACATTGCGCATACTTCAAAATTGAAGCATTAGTTTTCGCAGTGAAATAGTCTACAATTATTTGTTAAATTATACTGTTAATATTTTCCGTGGTATAACAATATTTGTTATAAATAGTTAGAATTTGTTGGCAATTTAAACAAATGTTTTTTAAATGAATATTTTTTGTTTCTCCAAATACAAATAACTTTTAATATTTACGACGTGAGATATTTTCAAAAATTTGAAAATATACATTGCTTATATATGTATATATTAGGGTGGCCGTAAAAATTTTTTTTTCAGGTAAGTATTTCTAATGGTGCCTCAAGTAAAAAAAAAATAAGAATGACATATGTAATAAGGCTTGGTTATAGTGAATAAACGTGCCTTTAGCCTTATTATTAAAAAAATGCATTTTTAAAGTATTTCACTAAAAATATTAATTTTTTTCCTGATAAGTTGCTGAAATCATTTAGATATTTTTTTTAACATGATTGTGGTTAATTTATAAGCTATTATTTAAATCAATTATACATTTTTAATCAGTTACATATAACAAAAAAGACGTTTTCTAGCAAAATATTACTATAAAACGATTTATATTCGCTAATCATCATCATAATCACCACATTTTCTATGTAAATGTTGATGACTTGTCATTTTTTTTTCAATTTCGTGTTAAAAGAATTGTTCAAACACTTTTTTGAAACATCTAAAAATATTCTTATTGCATTCCTAGAGTATTTAACACATTCTCAACATATGTTTAAAACATTTTATAATATTTTGAAACATTGTCAGGTCGTAAATCTTACCCGAAAATGATATTGAATGAATAATCCACTTGAAAAATACGCGCTGGTCCTGAACAAAACTGAACAAAATAATATATATCTAAATTATTTCGACCATGAAATAATCGTCTAGAAAAAAATCGGGAAATTTTAATCGGTTATGAATAATTGACATTCAATTAAACCGCGCACGATCAACCATCACTAGCACTGCGTAAAATATGCTTTGAGGGCGTAATAAGCAACGAACGATGAGACAAAGACATAATTTGATTGTTGGAAGATAGCTAGTTTTAAATATATGTTGAGAATGTGTTAATATTTAACGAAATGAAATTTAATAAATAATAGAAAAATACTCTAGGAATACAATAAGAATTTTTTAGGTGTTTCAAGAAAGTGTTTGAATAATTCTTTTAACACGAAATTGAAAAAAAATTGACAAATCGTCAACATTTGCATAGAAAATGTTAATTTATTAGCGAATATAAATTGTTTTATAGTAATATTTTGCTAGAAAACGCCTTTTTTGTTATATTTAACTGATTAAAAAAATAGAAGTGAATTAAATAATAACTTATAAATTAACTACAATCATGTTATAAAAATATCTAAATGATTTCATTTAGATATTTAGAAAAAAAATTAATATTTTTAGTGAAATACCTTAAAAATGCATTTTTTTTATAATAAGGCTAAAGGCACGTTTATTCACTATAATCAAACCTTATTACATATGTCAATCTTATTTTTTTTACTTGAGGCACCATTAGAGATGCTTACCTGAAAAAAAATTTTTTTACGGCCACCCTAGTATATATATCATTTGTCCAATCTTTAACGTAAAATATTTTCGGATCAAGACTGACAAAAATGCTCCAAATTTGCAGAATGAAAGACAATAATATAATGAACAATTAAATGAAATCTCATTAAACACTTATTATAATGTGTACTCGGACTTCCCACCTTAAAATCTAGAACAGATAAAGTAATAAAAAGAAAAGGTAACACTTTAAATATCACGTTTTAAGATTCTACTGAGACCAATTGTCTGGTTTGAAATGGAGATTTTGCGAAGAAAGTCCATTCTGTGTCTAAAATATTCCGGTCTATTCTAGTTGAGATAGGTGACGGAAGATGGAACCACTCTACAAATATCCCAGGAGAATAATTCTGACTATGTGTACCATTGCACCCTTATCTTTATTCAGATGTCGCTCAAATTTGTGTTTGTACTCTTGATCTCCGGTTGGGTATAAATTTATGAAATAAAAACGCATCTGTATGAATATACGAAATATGTAAAATGATTTATGAGCAACTTGTGAATCCAGTATAATTTTTTCCAACACTGCATATTCGTCGTGTTTTCCGTTTGAACGTTGAAAGAACTTTTATCTCAAACAGCAACACATGCATAAATATTTACATCGCATTATTATAATCGGACAAATTTTTATGGTATTCCTTATTCTTGAACATGCAAATCCAATTACTTTATATTCAAATACACTTTTCCATGTTCATGTGCAGTAGTTGCAGTAGGTAAAATTAACTTTTTGACCTTGCTACCTGTTTGTAATAACTGTCTGACATTCTTAGTTACTTTGATATATAAAATATAATTCTATTCTTTATAATCAATGAATAACTCGTAATTAAGGCTTGCATTATTTCTTATGTAATTCTGCGTTAAAACAAGAAGTGAAACATTTTTAGTGAGTGGAAAACCTCAAAGTTCTGAATCTGCAGTGCGGATAGAGAATGTCGGACCTTAGTCCGGTCCTGTGTGAATATTGTTCTTGGAAATCCCGTGAGGGTAGCTGAATAAAGCTTGTCCAAACGTGTCTCTCCTTTCTCTGGTCACGTGTGTACATGAAACGCTTATATCTATATGTCCGTGGAAATTCTACTAAAGGCACATCATGGGTGAGGTTTAGTTGTAGGCAGATTTGCTAGAGACAATCTGCGGACGGGTGCGGGCGAACGGGTGCGGTGTGAATCAAGCTGAGCAAACATCAAACTTGAAGATACCGCAGCTAACCATTCTGGAACCCTAGGCGCTTGCGATTTTTTCCGCCAACTCGTTACCCTTGTTTATATTTGACAACGACGAAATTGCATTTCCTCCGTCTTTGTGACGCAAATATTTCGTTATGAAACACGTCGTTTTCCACAATGCGCACAAAAATGTAATATCACATCAGCCAAAAATACGAGAACTATTTTTTTTATAAATGAGAAAACTTGGATTTTCGTTTATAAATTTAGTGATTTCAAATAATGGGATCATTCGAATTTACCGTTAATTCTAAAATTTTATTTTAATGCAAATAAAAAAATTTTTTCGCGATATGAAAAATGTAATGTAGGGTCAAAGAGTATAAGCACAATACATATTGTGACAGTAAAAGGTAACAAGAAAAGTCGACAGCACTTTAGCAAGTGTCATTCGTCATTGTCAGTTTTGATCTGTTATGGTTCCAAACGACACACCGCAAGCCTCTTTTTGTTAATTCACAGGTGCTGCTGTTTCTCCCCGAGGCGCTCATTCTCTCGCTTACCCTTTACAATTTCTCGCATCCATTCTCCCTTTCTTCACTATAGTCGTTCGCTCACTAGGCTGCGTCATGAAGTAGACAATACATCTTCCACAAAAGAGCGAGCTGGCCACTCCTCTGTTCGAAAAAGTTCGGAATTGCAGTCCCGCTTACTTTAACTAATCGTCCATTTAGCTTCTTCTATGAAACTTCTCGGCGCTACCTGCTACACAGTATTCTATTACACTTGAAACAAGAATGAAACAATAAAAGTAACTAATTTTCTCCAGGTCAAATCAACAAGCCGGAAAAACGGATTCCGTAAAACAATAACTCTAAGTGCGCAAGTCAATTCAATTTTTTTAATGAAAACATGCTGCAGAATATTATTATGGTTGCAAATACTGATTCTATACTTTTCATTAAAAATTAGTCATGAGTGGAAGTGTAAGTCATTGACGTTGAAAAATAATAACAAATTGTGAACTATAAATTTATTTGTTATTTTATTCCATTCTCTCATTTTAAATAGTAATATTTTGTACCATATGTCTTCTCATTCTAGAATTGTAGAGAATGATTCGGGCTTCTCGGACACTATGTCTTTCTAAATGGTGCGGTGATTCGGTTTACCTCTTGATTAATTTCTATTAAATAACATAGTTTAAAACAAATGTATATTGATATTTAAGTAACCATAAATAATATTGATTATTTAAGGTTAATATTACATATTAACTATTAATATTAAATAACAATAAATAACTTAAACAACGCTTATCTTTATTGTTATCTTATCTACACTATAGTGTGTATATATAAAAAATATATAAAAATAATAAAGATAACTGTATATATACAGTTATCGTTATTATTTTCAGATATTTTTAAATAAAATATTTTGAAAATGTCAAATTTAAACTAACATATTATATTCGAGGTTGGTTAGAATAAATAATTTGTCAAACTCGTCTTTGATTAAATTATTGAATAATGAATAATCATATTGCCAGTTCGAAAATTGAAATTATATTGAACATATCTTCAATTTTCGAATACAAGATTGACGGAACTGTTTGGTAGATCCAATCTTACTCGAACATGCTAATAATGTAAATAAACTTGATAATTTTAATTTAACTTTGACAGATTACCTTTTAAATCACACAAGATAGAAGTAACGGTTAGCTTAAAAGGATGACAATTAGCGACGTTGCCGACATTAAAGATTTATCAACTAAAATTTTTCTATGAAAAACTATTGTTTTTAAAGAGTACAGTCCAATTTTCTCCTTTTTAAAAATATGTTTTGATTAAAATGAGTGAATTTTGTTTATTATTATTTACAAGAAATTTAGTTTTCGAAATGACGTTTAAAAATGACGTTTTCGTGAAAATTGAGTTCTACAAAATAATATAACCAAAGTGAACATATTCTTCCAGTGTCAAGGAATCGGACTGTGCTAATAGGAATTCCAAATTGTTCCATATAACATTGTTAAATAAAAAAACACCAGAACAGCAATATTTAGACCCAAGTGAGAATTGCCAGTATGAAAGCAGTATCGACTACCGAGGCAGTAATGGCTCCGTACTGAAAAACGGGGCTCGGTTTTTGTTACTAATACAATACTGTGCCAGGATGAAAACTGTACAGTTCCTGTACCAAAGTAATGATGATTTACATTACTGATTTACATTACCTTTCAATAGTGTATCGGTACAGGAATGCGGTAAATAATCTGTACTGGAAAACAGTATTATATCGATATCGTGC
>JABFPJ010004269.1:0-14177 GCA_022817425.1 Gryon sp. ZL-2020 | reverse complement strand
TTCAGTGGGAAAAGTTAACCTCTTTTCGCCATGAGTGGGAAAAGTATTCACGAGTGGGAAAAGCAACTACTTTTCCCACAAGTGAATGCTTTTCCCACACATGGAGGAAATAGGTTACTTTTCCCACCGAAAACAGTTGAGAAATAGGCCACTTTTCATGCGCGTGTTGGAAAAATATGTTATATTATTAAATATATTACAGTTACTCACTAATATATAAATATCAATCTATGTTTGTTTGTCTCTTTGTCCGTTCATCTGTTTATTACCTAATAACAGAAAAACTACTGGTACAAATTTGCTCAAATTTAATCCGTATGAAATGTCATGGGATATATATTTTGAGCTTCATTGAATCTTTTAGAAACAAAAAATTTATTTAATAAGGATGTCATAAGGATATCAAAAATATGTCATAGGCATTTGATAGCGATGTCATAGAGAGACGATAAGAAGTAACTTTGTTTTCGCTCGAACGAAGCCGGCCTTTCAACTATTATATAGTTTATATAATTTATGTTTTAAGATCTTATAATTAGAGTGTAATTAATACATTTTAGCAGATTGCCTGTTCGAAACTTTATAAATTAACATGGTTGCCATATCAGAACTAAAATTCAATTTCTATTTGGGATTACATATCTTGTAAAATAAACTATTCATCAAACCAAGTAACAAAGTTGTGAAAATTGAATACCACGTGTATTTGTTTATGCTATTTCAGTTTAAATTATTCCATACACATGACTAATTGAACTCCACAATAACAATATAACATTTTTTCATGCATAATTTTTTAAACCTAAACTTATTATATGTTTGAATATTCTTCCTAATGAATTCCTAATTGAGAATGTTAAATCGCGATAGTTTTAATAGATAAGTAAATGCAATCATTTGATTTTGGTAGTAATTATTAAACATGAATAATATCAAATAAACCGCAGGGATCTTTAATTCGTCATGTATTGAAATGAAATTCAGTTCCATAAATGTCAACGCGAATTACAATCGATCGATTTTCCGTGCTATCGAATTAGCGATTGCATATATACTTTTCGAGCAATTCAAAGCAATTATAATTATTTAACCACAAAATAATTATGAGCCAAAGTTAAGTTAGACGTTAAAGTTAAATTTATTGTATTCTATTTATTTTCGTTGAAGGTATAAATTATTCTTACATTCAAAAACGATCAACACGTTTGTATGTCTTTTTTCCCTTTTCTTTTCTCCTTTGATAATATATATTTTATTTTACGACTGAACAAAAATGATAGTTTTTTGATCATTTATAAGTATAGAGAGTAAGTGTTTTTATCTATTCAAGGATATTTATGTTCCTGTAAAACGGGTATTGGAAACATATAAGCATGCGATTTGTATGAGAAGTCTTGTGCTGTGCATTTGTAAGATGAATACAGTCGGCTCTTTTTTTATCTCTACTAAGATGAAAATAAACTGCAAAATAATAATATAAAGCAGTCATTGCACCTTTCAAATGCGACCTGTTAGTACAGAAAAATTGCTTCTTCTATACAGTAAACCTTTAAAACTTTATATTGTTTAATTTAAAATTGAAACAATTATTTTTATTTAATTAGCATTCCTAATATTCATATTTTATGCTATAAAGATAATGTCATTCATATTTGTATGCCATCATCCAATAATTGTATTGTGACGTGTTTAGTTAGTTTTAAAAATGAAATAAAATATTAATTTACATTTTTCTTTTCACTCTCTCATTTATTTGAATATACTGGGAGACATTTGTTTCAGCAAATGAAATTAACAAATGGTTTTGAACAACGCAAATAATTCGAGTCTGTTTTAAAAACACATTTGATGATATTTTTTGTTATGTGTTTTTCACTTGCACAATAACTAAATATAAATAAATTATTTTCATATTTACAATAAAATCGTATTAACGAAGTCCGATTTATTTTATTTCCACTGGTTTAAACGAAAGAATTTGTTGTTCGTATTTCATTTATACGCAAGATCCTAATTTCAATACTAAAAGCATAAATCACACAAAATTGTGTGTGAATAATATCTGCTACAATTACAGCGTGAAAATTATGCGACATTTGTGCTTATAAATTGAACACATTTTTCTGGTTATCATTAAACCATAATAATAATAAATAATAAAGAAATTAAGCTTGTAAGCATTGAATGTAATAAGATTTTGCGCACCAGTTCATAATGGGATGACCTAAACGGTCTTATACTACTTACTAATTCAAATGCACCAAGTTATCAACTGTTGTGTACATCCGTGTTCTTGCATTCGAGTATTTATAAAGCATAGTTATAATAGTTATAAACAGTACGACGTATCATATGTTTCGCCATTTCTATTATGTAATAGGGCTAATTAGTTTTTAACCACAAAATCATGTCAATTTGAATGTTCATTCTAACTATGTCAATTCTTTAAAGCTGTTAGCATAATTTTATTTAAAAATGGCTGAATTTTGAAAATTATTCACATTTCCATATAAATAAAATAAATCGTTACATAAGTTTCAACTTATGCAACATGTGTCCGTAAAACTTATGTGAGCAATTGTCAAAAACATTCACTTGCAGAGTCTGAATAATCCCGTACATATCATAATACCTAACATAAAATATCGCTTACATGAAAAATACATTATAAAAATTAATGCTTAAAATTTGTCAGTTGAACATTTAAATTCAAGCACAGATATAGCGAAACTAATTTTAGCTAATAAAAAAGCATGCTTCCTGAACCTCAATTGTTATATACTTTGTCTTATTTGAAAATATCTCATTTTTGCCGTGTAGTTAGAAATCAGTTCTCCAATCACAACAAATTGAGCTCAAGTAGGAAATAGAGTTACGTCCCGTGGAACACTGCAAAATCTTTGGTATTCGCCTGGTCGTTTAATATAGTTTATCGCAACATTTCCCATCCCAGAATCATCATTCCCAGGCGCTTTTCCCATGTGACTTTCCCAGATGGCAAATTGCCGTCACCGATAAAATCAATTAAAGATTTTTTGTTCATTTATTCTTTTTTACTCTGTTTTATGTTATAACATACGATCATATGGCGAGTGAACATTCAGTGTTTTCTTAAGTCGTTGGTTAACAGACAAATTATCATACACTAAAAAATTACCATCTTTTCTGATAAAAAGCTGTATACATTTGAGAACTATTTTCATAAAAGGTAGGGGTTTTCATCATAAAAGATGGTAATTTTTTATTTTCGACAATAAGTATATCCTGAGTTTGTTAGACAAATGATAATTTGTATGTTACTATGAAGTTGTTCAACGATTTGTGAGAACGATTGGATGATAATAAAAAATGATTTAAACGCAAGTAAAAATAACGCCGCGTAAGAATGTCAGTGGTGAAAATTGGTTTCGTCAATATCGATTTTTACGTGTGCACAATATGTGCGACAAAAAATTTGCGGTAACTTTTGTGAAAAGCGTAGCGACATGGTGATACCACATCTGATTACGCTAACTGAATTATCGGGTTGTGTGTACCGCAAGATTATAATTGAAATGAGATATTTAGTCATAGCAGTGAGAAAAGTGAAAATAATTTTATAATGGTTTGATTACACGTATGCAAGGAATTTAATTAATACGTTACATTCAACCGAAATTTGTTAATAATCATTTGATTATCCATAACAAATCTTATGTAATCGCATTTTCCAATAAAAAAATTCCTAGCACTCGAAAGTATTACAAGAAGAGGCAAATTCAAACTAATTTGAAGATACATTTTAAGTTTTGCATCAATTTTATAATTTTATTTAATTAATAATTTAAACAAAATTTGTTAAACTAACTTACGAGTTAATATAATTTCGTATATCCAATTTAGTTATGTGTTTAGTTTAAGTGTCTTCGTAACTTATGTATGATTTACATAATAAATTATTCATACTTTGGAATTTGAGGTTGAAACTACTTAGGAATTAAGCCAAAACAAAATTGTTGATCGTAAAAAATAAAAATATAACAAATAACAATAACCTTTTTTTCCTTGATTATTTTATAGTTCAGTTATGAATTTATCAATTATTTAAGTTTAATAACTTGGAGTAAATTTAACGGAAGAGCAAAAAAAGTAAGATAAAAAAGTTTGAACTAGAGAAACTTTGCATACTCATAAAAATTCATTCGCACTAATTGAATACTTTTTTCCACCAAATGTTAGGCCTTATAAAGTTATAGTCCGATCATACAGTTTGATATTTAAATTTTTATGACAGCTACATATAATGCGAGGTGACTCGTAAAAAGTGCGCGTTATTGAGTTTAAAATACGAAAAAAAAATGCGGCATTTTAATTCACTACGCATCGTCTTTTTTGCAATAGTGTTAACGCGCATTCAACGTTGACAATCTGTTATTCAGGAGAAAAAAAGCACAAAGCACACAACAAACAATTTAACATGCGTTTTGTGTTTTAAACAAATAGTATCAATACAATTACGGGTTATTTACTTACTCTTTGAATCAGAAACATAAAAATACGAAAGAACCCTCACGAACGAAGATATAAACAGCAATTTTATATTCTATTTCTATTATGTAATTATTTTTGTATCATTGAAATTGGCAAAGATACGATGATTTGAATAACCCTTATTTTCTTATTTCTTCAATCTACAAATCTACAATCTACAAATGCGGCATTAGGACTATATATAAAAATACAAAATTGTTGTTTATATCTTATATATTGTCCATGAGGGATATTAATTAATTCTAACAAGTATTTGAATTATTCATTTGAATAGACTTTTATTCTAATAATAGAAAATCAGAAATGTCTAAAAATAGTATGAATACATTATTCTAAACTTTGATTCTTGCATATCCTTATTTTTGTCAGACGTTTCTTCTTACAAAACAAACGCAAGAAGAAATATCTTGGATCTTACATATGAAAAGTAATCATCTTTACAAAAGATGAGATGCAATATGTTCTATCAAACATTCCTTTGGCAAATACAAAACTTGTTCGGAAACAACTCGTGAGTTATAAGAATGTGAACGCAAAAATGCCGTACGTTGTTTTATATGAGAATAAACGCAATGGTAATCATGAATAAGAGGTAGGATGCTTAGAAGCAACCAATAATTTGAGTTTTTTTATGATACAACATTTATCATTGTTCACGATTTTTATCGAACATTCATTTGTTTTTAAACAAATGAAAATAAATTATTATTATAAAATTTACATAATTTAGTGTTTTATTTTTGTTTATTTTTAAAAGATTACAATTGCAATTATACATACATATTTTTGTATGTATAAGTATTTTAAAACAAAATGTGTTTGCGGTTGAAAAGTTTATTTTATGGACTAAAAAAAAGAAATGTTTAGTACCCTGTAGAAAATTAATTATTTAATATTTAATTAATCAATGAGAATGCATTTTTTTTAATAAAAAAAAAGTTTTTTTTAATAATTTTTTGTATAAACATATAAACTAGAGTGAAAAAGATATGAATGATAAAATTAGGTCTTTATGTTCATGAAAATTTATGTATATAATATACAATTTTGTGTCTTTTATAATGCAGTCACTGTTTGTATCAATTGAACTTTTCAAGTACTTATAAATTCATACAGATAAGAGACTTAAAGTTCGTGTCGATATTCGCCTGAGGCGGAAATAAAAGATATTCTACTCTTATGCACGTCTGATTTCATATTGGATACATGTGATATTCTTCGCAATTTCCTTAAGAAATATTGACATTAAATGCAATGTAATCTAAAATTTACATTAATGTAAACATTTTATCAAAACAAGTAGATTCTCATAGAAATATAGACATTCATTAAGTTTGAATATTCAATGTAAAATGTACTCTACACATAAAGTAAATACAAACATCTATCGTTCGTTCGGAACAAATGTACATCTGATATTAATATGGTTTTGTATGTTAAAGTTATATATAATTAGAACATCTTTTGTTTCTGTTTCTCTTGAATTTATATGAAACACAACTTGGCCAGAGACACTACCGTGTCTTTTGATAATTAGGAATATATCATTATTTAATATAACAATTTCATTGCACATATCAAAAGTAAATCTTAACCATGCTTATTAAAGTTGACTTCAAACTTGTTAACAGGTGTGCAGACATTTACCTAACATCGACTTTATAAGTATAATAATACTTTGGGCCATTCTTCACTAACATTTATGTCAATGTGCACTTATTTATGATACACTAAAAACTTTGTCATTAGACATTTTTATCGTAAAACTCGTATCTTTCCATCTTAAGACTTACTTAAGAGAAAAGATTTTTAAATACATCGTGATTTAAAATTTCAATGTAGATGATAATATATAAATGAATATATACAAAAACATAAAATTATCATAGTATTAGTGCTATAACAAAACTATCATTAAATTGAATATAAGAAATCATAATTGCAAAAATAAACTTTATTTTACAAATTATATATTTATTTAAGTTTTATTTTAAAATATATGATTTGAAATGATTGAACAAACATATAACAAAATAATAACAAATTTAATAAAATTGTTCTCATTGGTCGATATTAAATTGCGAAATCCCATAGCTCGGTGTTGTTCTGTCGATATATCTTAACCTAATTCTCGGAGAACAATATCGATTGCATGTAAATTTGCTTATTACAATTTAAAATCGTTTGTAAGAATTCATTTGAATTTATTACGAAGATTTACTTAATATGTACAAATGCAACATCAAACTCAACGTCAGATTCAATACTCCAACAGTTTAATTACGATTAGGAGGAACAATTTTGAATTGTATCCCTTTGAATTAATTTCGACATTTACTGAATATGTAACTGAATATCTAACAGTAATTACAACACAACGCGTCCATAATTAAGTGCAATAACTGTCGTTGGAATATGTTTTTTTGCATAGTGCTGTAATAAATAAAATCATAATTACATTTTTTGAATCCCTTAAACAGTGTTTTATTTTTCATTTTGAAATTTCACGCAGTAATTATGCAAGATCAAATTTATCGTTTTAAAGTAAACTTAATAACTAGTTCAAAACGTTCTTTTCATTTTGAAATATTTATTACTACAATTGTTATACTTTTGTTATTATTTTTGTTTTTGCAACGTGAAGTGAAAAAGCTTTCGACAAGTGAAACTTAAAGACGAAAAGGTAATTATTAAGTAAAAGTTTTCTTTGTTAAAGTAATAATGGTAATCATACCACACCCCCAAACAAATGATAAGGAAATTATCTTGAAAGCTTATTTGAATTTTATTCGAATAACTCCTGTTACATTTCTTTCAAGATCTCTTACTTATTGAAATCATGAAAGTAATTTGGAAGCAAAAGAATAAAAACATTTTACAATTTAAATATTATTCATCAAATTATTTTGAAAACGAATGATGAAATATTTAATAATATTTGTTTTCATTTTCTTGAAATACAAAAAAAACAATATAAAGTAATATTTTATTATTAACATTAAATTATATTTCATGAAAAAGCACGTGTAAAATAAATAAAAAATTGTTATATATAATATAAAATTGTAAGAAAAGTTTGAATTTTATAATTATATATTTTGTATTTTGAAATTTCTTTTGAAGAATTTATTATTTGGTAGTGGAATACAACAAAGTTGACGAAAGACATGAAAGTTAAACGTTGGCTTCTATTTCATCATATTTTATATGTATAAAATGTCTCAAGTTTTTCTGAAGTTTGTCGATAAATTTGAAATTCTGCGTAAAATATTTTTCTCGGTATGAATATATATTATCGCATTTCTAAAATGCAGCAGTTTTAGAATAATTGTAAAATAACGCTAAATAAATTCTATTTGTCATCTTTTCCAAAACATTCGTGTAGTAAAACACACCGTTACGAAGGCAATAAAGAAATGACTACACTTTCATATATAATGTTAGTGTGCGATCTTTTCATCTATTTTATGTAAAAATCATATGCCAATCTAGTTTCAAGGCAAACAATAAAAATGCTTTCTATATTTTTCAAAGAGAATACAATAGTTTTCCATTTGCAATATTATACTGATATTTCCAAGTTTTCTTGCAAAACATTAATGTCTTCTTTCGATCTTGTTTATGTAAAAAAGAAAGAGAGTAATTTATAAAATTAAAACTTGGTCTTGAAAATATTTAATCATTTTAATAACTCAACTGCTTCTTTAACATATTTATAGATTTTATTTAAAAAAATGTTGTCCAATATTAAACACTTTGTGAGCTTAACTTGAAGGACTTCTGCGAATCATTTCAGATCATAAAGAAAATTGATAAAGGAAAAGTTAAACATTGTTTGCCATAAACTACGATTAAATATCCGTTGAGTTATCACTCGCCTTTGAAAATTATATTGCTTGTGTTATTAACGAGTTTAAGTAATTATTATTATAATTAAAATAACAAAGTTATTATAATATAGTAACTTTGGAATAATTTCTACAGTAAGTTACTAACAAAATCATTTTTATAATTACTTGTAAAAGTTCTTATACTTTACATAATGGATATAAAATTACAATGTTTACTAAAAGACAAATCAATCTTTCGTACGGACTAACTTTTATAAATGAATTAGAACTTCTTACAGCGAATGAAAACGGAATTTGAGAAGTTAACACGTAGTATGCGTATACAAAGTCTGGCAAAAGAGAAGCGAAACTATAATTATTTTAAAACGTCCAACGTCCTAAACTCAAGCTCTCGGAAAAGATTACAAGATAATTGCGGTGGTTAAGTGTATTATAGACTTTGAAATTTTGTTATAAAATACAACTAATATAATGTTATAAAATACAAATAAAGTAGCATTATAGCTAATAGAACATAATTAGCCCTTCTCAATGTCGTCCTCAATTCAATGTATTTGACTTTCGATCAAATTCCGACAATATGAAATATCCATAAATTGTCTCACATGCATAATATTATATTTAATGACAAAATCGGCGCAGTTTACATCATCCAATAATGCAGTGTCATTAAATAACTTTTGAAAATCATTTTTGTAAATAAAATTGTGATATTTATTGAATTACTTAATCTTAATGTGAAATTGAATATCTATGTTTACAATGTAATGCTCCAATTAACTATTCATAGCCAAATAAATCAAAAACGTGTTAATAAATGTTACATGAAAATGTAATAAAATAAAAGATACAAAAACAAAAATGAATCTGCCATGATTTAATACAAACAATTTCTAATGGAAATGTATATCCTCTTAAAGATGATATGTCAGTATAATTTCAATACATATATATACACATATATAATACTATACACTGAACTAAATAATACAGCATCTTAATTTTAGTATTAAAATTTGTATTAGTTACCACAAACATTTAAATTATGAAAAACATTATTGTTTTAAATATATTATCTTTTACATATACCAAAACTCAATAATTAATTATCCAAAACATTAGTTTAAAAAATATGGCTAATAAATTAACAAGACAAATGAATGTAACGGAAAACACTTGGTAAGAAAAAGATGCTGGATTATTTCGTCCAAGTACTACTAATCTCTACTAAAATCCACTGGTCTGCTTCTGACATTGTTCTTGATCACAATCGTGTTCTCGACAGATCACTAACAAATACGCTATCTAATTCATATCCAAATGAATCAGATCAAATTAACGCGAATTTGATTCGACGATCAATTTTTGCATGCAATCCCGCTAGCGATAACGAGTTTTCTTTCTCGTTATTTTTTTAATACAAAACAGCAAAATGTTATTTGTTAAATCTATCACAGTCTAATGCATTTTATTCATTGCGATAAATTTGTACGGACTGAAAGAAGCATTTATTTTATTTCAAATTTTATAGTGGTCCAAGATAATAATAACAATAATAGTAATAACGATCAGAAAAAACAGCTACGGCTTATATCAACTGAGTTAAAAGTGACCGTAACTGTTTATTATATGAGGCAATAAAAACATTTTTTATGCGTTATTACAACTCAAAAAAAGCCACGCTTTTTTGTTGTTTAATCTTTAACTCCATTTAAAGATATGTATAACAGAAGATATATATATTATTGTTACATTACAAAGTAATAGTAATAGGATAAAAATGTACAGTACATTCTTATCAACGCATGAATTTACGTGATGTAATAACATTACATTGTAATATTTTATCCAACCAGAGAATAAAGAGTTGACCTTTCTATTTTATTATTTTTTATTTAACTTTTCATATTTATCAAGAATGAAAAAGATGTAATTTAGCATTTAAGCGTCAAATTTTGCATTAAATTACACGCTCAGAAATAATCTTGCATTTAACGTAATATTTTTAGTAAGAATTACTAAACTGCATCATATTTTCGGACTTTTTTGGAAGTACAGTAATATTTATTATTACGATTTAGGACAAATTACCAGACTGAAGTACATTTTTTAGAAGACTAATGTTTAAAAAATATAATTTTTATTTTATTATTTGGTTTATTTATTATTGCGAATTTTATTTTTCTATAGGATGGTATTTTTTTATTTATGAGTAGGCAATTAAATTGGACAAGTTTTTTCGTTGATAGGAATTGAACCGCCGTCCTCATAAGTCCGAAGTCCCGCGCGTAGCCACTGATCCACTGAAACATAAACATGCAGTGGCTAACGTCATATTGGAAATACGACTCAGACTTCATTTGTTATACTTTAATATAAAAATTACTATGCTGCAAAACATTCTCTTTAAGGTGAATTCTGTATGTGTATATTGAACATAATAGTTTAATTGTCAAACATTTTAATAAAAATTACTATACTGGCAAACAAATACTTCTTAAAAATCTCGTAATTATTATAGAAATGTCTTATAATTTCTGTTGAATGATAATATTTACTTTCTGTATTTACTAAATTTTACTATACTGCCTTACAGAAACTATAATAAAATGTAGGATTTTTTATTAAATTTTACTTTAAAATATACTATTTAACCAAAAAAGTCCGAGATTACTTGGCAATCTAACAATTTTTCTTGTACTTTCGGTAGTTTTTACTGTTTTTTTATTGTGCGTGTACATATTTAAGTAAAATTTTTACTTAAAAAAAAATTTTAATAAAAAACAACGTTTTACGTCTTTAGTCTTTAATAATGAAATATAATATCTAAATTAGAATTAAAAAGTTTTACATAAATACAGAAAATATATCATCACTTGCTTTTATTTCTACAACAATAATTTCAACTTTAAAATTTAATGTTTAAGGAATTTATGCAATATTCAATGTCACTTATTTAAAAATGAAGAAACAAATTTCAACAGCAATAATGATGCATCGAGCAAATATATGAAATATACAAAGTTCAATTAACCATTCGAAAGAGAAGATCCAAGAAAATAAAAATAATTTGGCTACTTAACTTTTGAATATTTCAAAAATTGTTTCGATACATCCTTTTTCAAATTTTATAATAGACGCATTGAAGTGAATAGATAATAAATAATTATATTTTGTATATTTGCAGGCAATTATAATCGCCGTCGTGCTTGGAGTCATCATTGTTGGAACGATCATCGGAAATATATTAGTATGCGTAACGGTGTGTCTTGTGAAGAAGTTGCGCAGGCCTTGCAATTATTTGCTAGTGAGTCTCGCGGTGAGTGACCTATGTGTGGCCACTTTGGTCATGCCGATGGCTCTAATTTACGAGATCCTCGGCAGTTGGACCTTTGGAGAAATCATGTGCGACATCTGGGTCAGTTTTGATGTTCTTTGCTGCACTGCGAGTATTTACAATCTTTGCATGATATCAATTGATCGGTAAGTTTATTAAATATACAATTAGATTACATATTTTTTTATTAGAATATCACGAATCAATGAAATCAAAGACGTTCATGTTATCTGATAACTTTATTAGACCCTTCGTTTATCGCTGACTTTTCTTGACAGTTATTGTGAAAACAAAGAATAAGGGAAAACTTTTTTCTTTTATCATATTACACGATCACGTTGCATTGAACAGTTGGCGAACATTTTATTTGTCTTAGATATTTTATTACCTGAATACTTTAAAAATCACAAATTATGATACTGATATACGAGCGAAATCATTTTTCTCCACAAATTTCATCATATTATCAACTTTTTATCATTCAATTTGTGGATACTTGATTTTTGTATCGCGAAATAAAGTTTTGTTATACAGTTTTATTAAGACTCCGAATGTAAGAAAATATCAGTCAAATTGGAAGAAACAATATTTAGATAAAAAAGTTGAAAGATAAGAAATAATTATATCAAAACATATATACGTTATTATTATATGTTTAAAGGTAAATAATAATTATGTTGCATCGAAACATAATCTTATTTTTTTCTTCGCGGTTATTATTAAGTTAAGATGTAAGGACAATGTATCAGTTTTATATTACCAAAGCTGAAATATTATCTGCACAAATAAACTGAGTGATAAATCATCTGGTAAAGTAAACTTGTTTTGTCGTTAGACAATCTTAATAATTTGAAGATACATTTATCATATTTAAATGTCTAATTAAAATTGCGTGTTTCGGAAGTTTTAATTATACCGTAAAATGTTAGGAAGAAAAAAGGAGGTAAATTACATTAACAGCTCATTAAATAAATATACGTTTAAAAAAATAATTAAAATTCTCGTCACGAAGAACAAACTTGAGGTAGAGGCTTGTTTATGAAGGTCTCTTTATAACTGATGCTTTACTTACTTTCTTTGAATCACTGCAGAAATTAAAACAAATATATGTAAATATATTTTAACATTGTAATTTTAGAAAAATATTGTCCTTTATCGATTCAATTTTATGATTGTAATAAATAATTTTTGCAGTAGTTTATATCAATGTGTCGTCTGACACTGAACAAATATTAGATTTTTTTTTGTTTTCAGTAGTATAAGTCAGCGGCTTATCAGACTTACGTAAAATCATTAATATAATAACTTTATTATCTTTTATTAGTAAATTTGTATTTAAATCTTTTTGTATGATAAATTCGAAGCAGAATCTAAAAAATCTAAAATGAGATTAATTATAATATAATCTTCATTCCGTAATGTTTAAATTCTGTAACTTCAAATAAACAGAACTTATCCGATTTCATTGTAATTAACTCGTAATAAGAACTACATTAAATATTACATTTTGTTCATTTTATATCTTTAAAGTAAGCAAACAAAAAGTAAACTGACCTAACAAACCAGCACGCTCAAAACTAAAATTTGCCAACTTTTCTATTATTTCTTTAACTTCTATGAAAAGTATTTATAAAACTGCGAAAAAAACTTATGTGAATTTAATTAGATGTAATTGAAGTTTTATTCAACTTCATTTCAATGTTTTCTCAATACAAAAGCTTGTTGAATTTAAATTTACTTGAATTCCTGTAAATCAACGTAAGGTCAATAATGATCTTTGCTCGAACGATTTTCAAATATTATTGAAAGTGAACTAAATTATAGGCTGAAAGGGCATGTTTGTTAAGGGGACTCTGCACGCAAATATGGAAAGTGTCTATTCGGACACAGAGTGAACATAAGAGTGAACGAGTGAACGTAGTGTGTATATAGAGTGAAAGAGTGGACTAAGTGTAAACATAAGTGTGAACAAGTGAATAAAGAGTGGATTTAAGAGTGTACGTATGATTTTCAGTTTTTTAAAGTGTGAACGAGTGAATATAAACTTTAAGTAAGAGTGAAGGAGTGGATTTAGAGTGGAAATAAGAGTGAACGAGTGGATGTAGAGTGTATATGAGAGAGAACGAGTGAATATAGAGTGTACATTAGAGTGAACTAGTGAACGTAGTGTGTATATGAGAGTGAACGAGTGAATATAGATTGTATATAAGAGTGAACGAGTGGATGTAGAGTGGAAATAAGAGTGAACAAGTGAATACAGAGTATATATAAAAGTGAACAAGTGAATATAAAGTGTAAATAAAAGTGAACTAGTGAACATAGCATGTAAATAAGATTGAACGAAAAAGTGTTATATTACTAGATTTTGAACAAGTAACATCAGTATGTTTATAGACGTGTGAACGAGTGAATCTAGGGTGTAAATAAGAGTGAACGAATAAATCTTTTTTTCAAATTTT
>JABFPJ010004268.1:0-14180 GCA_022817425.1 Gryon sp. ZL-2020 | reverse complement strand
TGCCCGACTAGTCCAACCTAGTGCCTTCTTAGTGCACTAGGTTGGCACCCCTGAGTATGTTTATTTAACTGCGATTTATGTTCACATAAATCACAAATACGGTTCATGCTATTTGTTAACTTATGAACATTTCCAATTTTGTTTGAAAAGTTTATTTTGATTTGCGAGATTTGAACTTTTGACAGCTCAATGTATGCTCATTCAACTATGTTCTCAAGAATTTACAGGTCAATGCGAGTTTCGCAACCTAGTTAACACCCACAAGTAGGGTTCATGCTATTTGTTAACTTATGAATATTTGAATTTATTTTTGAAAAAATTATTTTGATTTGCAAGAATTACACTTTTCACAGCTGAAAGTATGCTCATTTATCTGTGCTGACACAAATTTTCAACGCAATGCGAAATGCCTACCAGAACGCCACTAGTGTCCAACCAGTGCCACTCTAGTGCCCCTCTAGTGCCACAGTAGTGCCCCAGTAGTGATCTCGGAAGTGTCCCACCAGTGCCCCACATTCACAATGCATAATTAAATTTGCATCCAACTCGTGGGGTACCAGTGCCTCACTAGTTAGATATTAGTACCCCACCAATGGGACCCCAATATCCGAATAGCGCCTAATTTGCAACCAAATAATTTCCCACGAGTATAGCCATTCCAATATATTCACAACAATTTTCAGGCCAATGCGAGTTTCGTAACCTAAGTTAACACCCACAAACATGGGTCATGATATTTGTTTACTTAAGAATATTTGCAATTTTTTTGAAGAGTTTATTTTTGTTTGCAAGAATTGAACTTTTGACAGCTCAATATATGCTCATTCAACTATGTTCACAACAATTTTCAGGTCAATGTGAGTATCGCAACCTATGTTAACACCCACAAGCACGGTTCATGCTATTTGTTAACTTATGAACATTTCCAATTTTTTTGAAGAGTTTATTTTGATTTGCAAGAATTGAGCTTTTGACAGCTCAATGTATGCTCATTCAACTATGTTCTCAAGAATTTTCAGGTCAATGCGAGTTTCGCAACCTAAGTTAACACGCACAAGCACGGTTCATGCTATTTGTTAACTTATGAACATTTCCAATTTTTTTCGAAAAGTTAATTCTGATTTGCAAGAATTGATCTTTTGACAGCTCAATGTATGCTCATTCAACTATGTTCACAACAATTTTCAGGTTAATGCGAGTTTCGCAACCTATGTTAACACCCACAAGTAGGGTTCATGCTATTTGTTAACTTATGAATATTTGAATTTATTTTTGCAAAGTTTATTTTGATTTGCAAGAATTACACTTTTCACAGCTGAAAGTATGCTCATTTATCTGTGCTGACACAAATTTTCAGGTCAATTCGAGTTTCGCAACCTAAGTTAACACCCACAAGCAATGGTTCATGCCTTTTGTTAACTTATGAATATTGCAATTTTGTTTGAAAAGTTTATTTTGATTTGCAAGAATCGAGCTTTTGACAGCTGAAAGTATGCTCAGTCAACTATGCGGACACAAATTTTCAAGTCAATGCGAGTTTCGGAACCTAAGTTAACACCGACTTAATATTAACTAAGTCGGTGTAAGATATGACAATTATACCATTATTTTTTGAAATTGTTATTGCATACAAAGAAGTTATAAGTACCTCAAAAATACTATTTGTAACCTTAAATAAGAAATTTTTTACTTAAATTTATTTATTTATATGATTGTTTCAGCATTTTAGAATATTTTGCCAACATAACCTCAATCTGTCACCGCAACTTTCTGTCATTTCATGTTTATTTGGTGTTAAATCAACCCTTACTTTTAAAAATTAATATCTTTTTGTACATAATAACTAGAAAGTTAATTCTTTCACCATTATTCTTAGAAAAAAATCTAGTTCTTGCCAATATAAGGATGTCATATACTTTTGATACACCCTGTATAATCCATGTAAATCAGTAGAATAGGGACAACATGGACAGACACCCCCTCCACGCGGCCCCGTCTCACGGCGCCGGCGTCTCGCGGCGTCGGTGGTGGGGGAACGGCCCAGCTATTTTGGTCGGCGTGTACCCCCCGGTCTGTTTTTGTAGACTTAGAATTTTCTTAGATTTTTCATGCGCGCATCTTTGTGAAAATGTTGAGTCTCGTAAAAGAGTACGCGGATATTTAAATTTAAAAATAGATTAAGAAGGTGAGTGCTTCTTAGATGATGTTATATGTACTATAGAATGTTATTGTATGTTTATATATATGTTTCGTGAATATTTTTATTGAAATAACTAAAGATTAAAGATGAATGAATATATTTTATTAAATTATACGAAAATAGTTTAAGTTTATAGATTTTTATAAATACTTTTTATATTTCTTGACTAAGTTTTATTAATAATTATGAAATATTTTATACATAAATTTAAGGGGAAAAGGTTATTAATATATATAACACTATATTATTTTATCATTTTGATTTATAAGTAATATTTCAATGCAAAGTTTTATTACATTTTTAAATAAAACTTAGTAATAATAATCAAATTTTCGCACTTAAATAAAAAAGGAAAAGGCGTATAAACATAAAAATCTATACAAGATTAATATTTTATTTTCATTCTTTTGAAGATATTAATACATTTTATAAGCTAGCATGGACAAACGACACACACCCCCCCCCACTCCGTGATCCTCACTCCGGCGTCTCGCGGTGGTGAGGAAAGCGGCCCAGCTATTTTGGTTCGCGCGTATCTTCCGGCTTGTTTTTCGGGACTTAGAATTTCAATTTGAAGAAATTACTAAATCAACAAAAATTATTAATAAAGGTAAAATGTATAAACGGGATACAAACATAAAAATGCAGAATGTGAAATATGAAAAGTAAATTGAAAAAATAAAATTTAAAAACATAAAATGTCATCAATAAATATAAAACAAAAGAAGTGAAAAAAAGTTAAAGAATATGAAATCTAAAATACAAATTAAAAAAACTGTAAATAATAAAATGAAAAAACTACAACAAATGTTGAAGAAAAAATTGCATGTAAAAAAACATGAAATATACAAAGTAAAAATGTCCAATTAAAACAACTACAAATTTTACAGTTTTAAAATTAACGAATACAATTTAAAGACGTAAAAATAGCAAGTTAAATAGTATGAAACCTGAAATGTAAAAGAAATTTAATAAATAGTAAAATAGAAGAAGAGAAAAAATATGAAAACGAACATGTTAAAAGTAATTAAAACAGCCAAATGTAAAAATATAAAAAAGTAAAAGTTGGAAGAAATAAAAGTTGAAAATAACAAAACTGAAATTTGAAAACTTAGAAATCGTGAGTTATAAAACATAAAACTGTTACGTCTTGAGTAAAATATAAAAATAAAATAAAAATTATAAAAAAATGAATAATTACCACAATTAAAAAAAATGAATCTCAGTGAGTCTGATATTGAGTTTTCGTACTAGATTTTTTTTCAATTTTTAAATAATTTTATTGCCCAGATTTATATAAAAATAAAATAAATAATAAATTTTTGATTTAAATTTTTTTTAGAGGAAATAAAAAGCAAATTCGATCCTATACATAAGAGGAGGAACGGAATATTACAAGGAATAAATCCATTCCATCCAGTTAATAGTTACTCCAAAAACTTAAAAATTGTTATAAAAAAACTACGTCGAGAAATAGTATTATTAAACAAATTATTAACTAGACCTGATCATTCCCATATTCCGAGAGATTTTAAATTCCTTATAAAATATCATATTAATAAAAATTATATTTATGCTCTTAAATCCCATTTTAAAAAGTACAGAACAACCCCAATAGAAGATAAAAAGTTCTGTTATTTTAATGTCCCAGGTTCCATCCTTATGATACCGAAACCTACCGAACCTCTCCCCACCGCCAAAGAAATACGTCATGCGTTAAAAATAGAATTGTAACACATAAAAATTTAATTATATACATAAGGAATTGTCTCCGTTTATGGTAACTTGTTAAACTGATGTACAAATAAAAATTAAATAATTATGAATAAATGTTTTTAAATTTTATTACATTGATTCATTATTTATTAAACTTCCTCAAATAATTGACAAATAAATATATTATATATTTTTAAGTATAAAGTCAAGTCAATTGATCTTTCTATTTGTAACATTACAATTTAAATCGTATTTAAACAATATTAAATTTTATTAAGACTTATAATATAAATAACTTTGATATTAATATAAATATTTAAAATATAACTCTTTCTGCTCGACGTAACATACGGCAGAAATTTTGGTAGCAGAGCGTGGTTGTCAATATATTTGAGGATGAATTCATCTAATAATGAATAATGAACCTATAATTACTAGAAGCAAACTAAGTGAACTTTCTAAAGAAGACGCTGAGACAGTTCTTGGTAAGGGCTTGCCGGATAAGATTCCTAAGGGTCCCAATCAATTACCACGAACTCCAATGAGAAAACCTACTACTACTACTACTACCACATCACTTGAACATACTATTACTACTACTACCGCACCAGCCGGTAACACTACTTCTACCGCTTCCGTCGGTAACAAAGGAAAACATATTACCACTACTACTACTACTACCGCGACAGCCGGTAACACCGGAACCTACATTTCCACTGACACGACACCTTTAACTATTATTTAAACTACCACTGATACTACTACTACACAATTTAGGCCCACAAACGTTGCCAATACCTCACATAACCTAAACTCTACTAGACCCTTAAAGCAAAATATCATAATAGCTGGAGCCAATTTTGTTAAACCAAGGGACGTAATTACCACTGTGCCCATTTTCATTGGGGATTCCTCGGGATGCACCTACCGGGAATTTGCAACTGCATGTGAAGATGCAAAGTTATATCTTCCAGAAAATGCTGAGGTTAGCTTAACCCAACTTTTAAAATTGCGACTTTCAAGTGTCGCCTTACAATTCACACAGGGCACTAAATTCAACAATATCAACGCACTATTAACACATTTCAAAAGGTATATTTGCACCACGCGAATCCACCCTACTACTTAGGGGAGAATTAGGTCGATTGCACCAATAATACAAAGAAGATGTGCCCAGTTACCTAAATCAAGCTCAAAATTTGGGAAATTCCATTACAGAAGCATATAAAAATGAACACAACAATGAAATTACTCCCGCGCAAAAACGCGAACTGGAAAAAGAAGTCACACAAGCCTTTCTGCTTGGACTTCGTAGTGAAATCTCCCTCTTCATCGGAGATCATGATCCACTTACAGATGCTGGTCTAGAAGCTGTTAAACTAGAAAGCAGGTTGAAATCACAAGCAAGACTACGGCTATCAGACACATTATCAAGCAACTTACTTAATAAATCTACAACACAACATTCCCCCACTAACGACATTGGTAAAGTCAAAATCAAGACTGAATCAAAAACTTGTAACTTTTGCAAGCGCGATGGTCACGAATACAACGACTGTAGACGCCGTACAAACACTTGCAACAAATGCAACCAAAAAGGACATTTTTCGTCCGATTGTAAAAAAGGGAATGTTAGGCTGGTTGGCGAACAATGCCAATACTGCAGTCTACATGGTCATACTGCAAAAACCTGTCCTAAAATAAAAAATCTAAATTTAGTAAAGATTTGCCAATTTTGCGATAGACAGGGACATCTTGCAACTGAATGTTTCAAATTAAATCGTAAAGTAGCGGAAAATATGCCAGCCTGCTCGTATTGCAATAATATCGGGCATTCAATAGACAGATGTCGAAAAAAATTAAGAGAGCAATAGGGAAACGACAACAGCCTCCTTTTTATACCAAAAAGGAGGCGGCTTTTTATACCAGTCCTTTTTATACCAAAAAATTCTTCACCTTCAATTAAAATAAGCTTTCCATATCCTGCCTCTTTACTCTTGGATACCGGTGCAATACCCAATCTATCAAAAATCAAAGTTCTATCTAAATCTAATCTAAATGCAACCCACAAAATAAACACTGAGAATCCTTTAAAATTATAAGGTATAACTTCAGAAGTACTTACAACTTTGGGAAAAGTTAAAATTAACTTTCTCGGATTTCCAACTGAGTTTCACATAATCCCAGATAATTTTCCTATAAAAAACGATGGTATTCTGGTCTCTAATTTCTTTTTTATTACTGAATCCGACATAAATTATAACAAAGGATGTCTAATTTTAAGAAATTCTACAATTTCATTTGAAAATCAACATAATTATCATATACCCGCGCGTACAAGAACAATTGTCCCCATTCAAATTACAAACAAATTAGAAAATGGCTTCCTTCCTTTATATACAATTCAACCTGGCATCTTTTTTGGAAATGCGTTAGTTACTAACTATGGAGACATTACTTATGTTCCAATAATAAATACGACAGACAAAAATATCACAATTGGCAATCTTGAAACTCAAATTTTTGAAGTAGAGGAAATTAAAGATACAAATACATTAAACATCGAAAACACAGACAAGATATTACACATACAACCTGATAACAGAACTCAGCAAATTCTAGAAATTATTAATCTTGATCATATGAGTAATGAAAAAGAAAGAGAAGAAATTGTTGACTTGACTCAATTAAGCAGCGATCAATTTCATTTACCAAATGATCAATTAACATGCACTACTGCTGTCCAACATAAAATTCAAACTGTAAACGAAATCCCAATACATGTTAAACAATACAGATTTCCCCCTGTACTCAAAGAGGAAATAAATAAACAAATTTCTAAACTTCAAACGGACGGTATCATCAAACCTTCACACTCACCTTATAACAGTCCAATCTGGATTGTCCCCAAAAAACCAGACTCCAGTTGTAACAAACGGTGGAGATTGGTTTTAGATTTTCGAAAACTAAACGAAAAAACTGTTGCCGACTCATACCCAATACCAAATATAATTGAAATTTTTTATCAACTTGGCGAAGCAAAATATTTTTCTGTCTTTGATCTTGCGTCCGGGTTCCATCAGATTCCCATGGACCCGGCAGATGCAAGTAAAACTGTGTTTTCCACTCCTTATAGTCACTACGAATTCGCTCGTATGCCATTCGGGTTACGCAATGCCCCAGCCACATTCCAACGACTAATGGATACGGGTGTAACGGGACTACAAGTCATAGAATCATTCGTATATCTCGACGATATAGTAATATATGCCAAAAATCTAAAAGAACATCGTGAAAAATATTTTAAATTAATTAACAGATTAAAACGAGCCAATCTAAAATTGCAACCGGAAAAGTGTACTTTCTTTAGCCGCGAAGTCGTTTATCTCGGACATGTAATTAATGAAAACGGAATAAAACCAGATGCAGAAAAATTAAAAGCTGTCAAATCGTTTCCGCAGCCTAAAAATCAAAAAAACATAAAACAATTCCTCGGGCTTACAGGTTATTACCGGAGTTTTATAGAAAATTTCTCATCAATATCACAACCTTTAACTAAATTACTTAAAAATAATGTAGAATTTACTTGGGGAGAATCGCAACAGAAAGCATTTGATACCTTAAAACAAAAACTTTGTGAAGAACCTGTCCTGATATTTCCGAACTTCGACAAACCATTTATTCTTACAACTGACGCTTCTGGATATGCCATGGTGGAATTTTGAGTCAAGGTCCAATCGGTAAGGACCAACCCATTTCTTACGTTTCTAAAATGTTATCATTTAATGAACAAAAATACAGTACCTATGAAAAGGAAGCTCTCGCAATTATGTTCTGTATTAGTCATTTCCGACACTATTTATATGGACGCAAATGTGTAATTGTTTGTGATCATAAACCTTTAGTTTCGATCAAAACCGCCAGAGATCCAACCTGTCGACTTGCTAGATGGAGATTGAAAATTGAAGAATATGATTATAACATACTTTACAAAGCGGGAAAAATGAACGTTAACGCTGACGCATTATCAAGAAATCCCGTATTTATTATGGAAATTTTCGAAGCTATTGAAGAGTACAATCAACTTTTTGAAACAACAACATTTAATCAACCTTTTCAGCCTATAGAAGCAATAAAAGAAGAAATGAATCTTAATCAACTTTTTGGATCTGTAAAAATTATTAACAAAGTGCCAGATACTAATTTACAGAGATCACCTAGAATCAAGAAAGTTTGACCTGAAGCTCAACAATACTTAGATGAATTAAATAAAAAGAAAAATAAAAAAGAATACAAGTTAACCAAGGACAACAAACAAGAGGAAAAGGGAAAATTAAATTCAAATACAGAAATAAATAAGAAATAGAAAAGCAATCAATTAAACAAAAAAAGATTTTATAAATACAAACAACCTAAATAAAAAACATCACAAAATTTACACAAACAAAAAGCAAGAAATTCTGAATCAGAGGATTCTCACAAAAAACACAAAATGAGAATGAAGTAATTTCTGATGATGAATCAACCTCTGAATCAGAAGGAGAAGATGAAGAAGAAGAGCGTTTAGAAAAAGAAGTTACGAATAATATAACTGAAACTAAAGATTTACTGATTTTACGAAAAGATAATATTATGTTATTATTAAACGAAGAAGATAACCCCATTGACGATCAAACTGAAAACTTATTAAAACATAAATTCGTTGGGAAATTCACTACAAATAATTTGAGAGATATTCAAGTTTTTAAGAAAGGAAATTATAACTATATTGGAATTTACGTAAAAAATAAAATTAAACTAAACACAAAATGGGAGAATATCTCAGCAGCTCTAACTAACGCCTTTAATTATATTGAACAAAAAGAATAAAAAACTATTTCCATACCCAAAGTGACTTCGAATGATACAGTAATTTGGAACATAATCTTAGAAAAAATACAGCAATTGGTTACTTCGACTAAGATACATGTTACAATTTGTCTTGGAATAGTTATGATACCCCCACTTTTACAACGACACGAAATCATTGAAGAAGCACACAATTCATGTTTAGGTGGTCACAAGGGGGTAAACAAAATCTTTTTTTCCAACACGCGCATGAAAAGTTGCCTATTTCTCAACTTTTTTCGGTGGGAAAAGTAACCAATTTCCTCCATGCGTGGGAAAAGCATTCACTTGTGGGGAAAGTAGTTGCTGGAAAAAGTATCGTGTACGACTTGTGGAAAAAGTTGTACAATATACTATATCGTACCCGCACTCGTTACTATTGGGAACACATGAAAGAAGAAATACAAGATTACATTCAACATTACGTACAATGTAAATTAAAGAAACTCGTTCGAATTAAAACAAAACTTCTGATGATTATTACAGACACACCAACTTCTTCTATGGAAAAAGTAGCTTTGGACATAGTTGGACCATTATCAAGATCTGAGAAAGATAATCGTTATATATTAATTTTTTAAGATCTTCTCACTAAATATTGTGTAGCAGTAGCAATACCGAATCAAACTGCTCGAACAATTTCAAAAGCTATCATAAGAAATTTTATTTGCATATATGGCGCCCCTAAGGCAATTTTAACTGATCAAGGAACAACTTTCCTGAGAGATCTTCTGAAGAAAATCGCAAAGAAATTGAATATTCGACAATATAAAACAACCGCTTTCCATCCTCAATGTAATGGGTCACTTGAACGAACTCATCAAGTTCTGATTGATTATTTAAAACATTATATTCCTCAAGATCCAAATTGGGATGAATGGCTAGAACTTGCAATCTTTTCCTATAACACAAGTGTGCATACAGCCACGAAACGTACACCTTTTGAACTTATCTTTGGTAAAACTGCCTTAATGCCTTCCAGTCAACCTATTCCTCCCCATGAACAATTAGATACTTACGATGACTATTTAACTCGATTGGTAACTAGATTACATAACTTACATCGGGAAACAAGGAAAAATTTAATCGATGCAAAAGAACGATCAAAGAAATACTATGATAAAAAGGTACATCCTTTGGACTTATTACCGGGATCTTTTGTCTTTTTGAGAAAGGAATTTAAAACTTGATGACACTCACACTGGTCCTTATCATGTTTTCGAAGTCCTGGACAGTAAAAATGCAAAAATTAAAGTAAAAAATAAAGAGAAAATTGTCTCTATCGATAGATTATTAAAAAGTTCAATAGAAAAGTAATATCAGACTCACTCTAATAAAATGTTTCAATTTAAAGCCAATCTACTCCTGAGTATCCTGCTGCTCAATCTTTTCTCTAAAACTTATGGCCTGATTGGATACGACTGTGCCAGCGATAACACCAACATCACCCATGTGTCCCTCAAGGATATAGAAAACTGCGATGTATCTAACCTTGATGTGAGCCTCAATGAAACCTACGTCCAACTGTTACAAAGTACAAACAGCAAGGCAACCTATGTGCGGCAATGCAAGGTGGAAGTCAAAAGGACCATATATCATTGCGGAATGTTTTCACATATTAGCGTTGTCGACAAGGGAAGCGCAGAGTACATATTGGAAGTTTCAGAAAAAGATTGCAGGACTATGCATGTTGCTGGACGAGCTTATATAGGATATGAGATTATTGACGGTTTAAAGAAAAATTTTAATGAAACTCGAAACCTTACCATCGCTGGACGAATAAAAAATGATAGAACCTGCCATGGCGCTCCTTACTCCGACCATTCTGGCTCTTGGGATAACGTGGTGGTTCAAGGAACAGCAACATTTACCTTACGAGACTATGACGCCGTAGTCGACCTTAACAAAAACCTGATTTGATTACGGGAAGGATTCCATTGTAAATTCAGTCGAGGGGAATGCTCAGATTACGAAGGTGGTCAGATATATTGGGATCGACTACCCAAAGACACTTGTGACTTTAATAAATACGTTGTACTTTATGAAGGAAAAGCCAGTGTGAGCAGCATAGATCACGATATGACACTGCCAAAAATCTACACTGTTCAAACATAAGACATAACTTTTGCTCTTACTCATGAAGCTACTTATGAGAGATGTGGCTACAAATTTATTAGAACAAAACATCCAAAATTATTTATTATAGAGGGGAAAAAGGGATCTTAAACTTAAAATAAAATGTAAAAAATGAATAATTACCACAATTAAAAATGAATCTCAGTGAGTCTGATATTGAATTTTCGTACTAGATTTTTTTTCAATTTTTAAATAATTTTATTGCCCAGATTTTCCAAGACAATTATCAATCAAAATAAATATCAATTTAATTTTTCAACTAAATAATGAATTTTTGATTTAAATTTTTTTAGAAGAAAAAAAAGCAAATTCGATCGTATAAATAAAAGGAGGAACGGAATATTACATGGAATAAATCCATTCCATCCAGGGAATAGTTACTCCAAAAAATTAAAAATTATTATAAAAAAACTACGTCGAGAAATAGTATTATTAAACAAATTATTAAATAAACCTGATTATTCCCATATTCCGAGAGATTTTAAATTCCTTATAAAATATCATATTAATAAAAATTATATTTATGCTCCTAAATCCCATTTTAGAAAGTACAGAACAACCCCAATAGAAGATAAAAAGTTCTGTTATTTTAAAGTCCCAGGTTCCATCCTTATGATACCCAAACCTACCGAACCTCTCCCCACCGCCAAAGAAATACGTCATGCGTTAAAAATAGAATTGTAACACATAGAAATTTAATTATATACATAAAGAAATGTCTCTGTTTATGGTAACTTGTTAAACTGATGTACAAATAAAAATTAAATAATTATGAATAAATGTTTTTAAATTTTATTACATTGATTCCTTATTTATTAAACTTCCTCAAATAATTGACAAATAAATATAATTATATATTTTTAAGTATAAAATCAAGTCAATTGATTTTTCTTTTTGTAACATTACAATTTAAATCGTATTCAAACAATATTAAATTTTATTAAGACTTATAATATAAATAACTTTAATATTAATATAAATATTTAAAATATAACTCTTTCTCCTTGACGTAACAAAATCTAAAATATGCTATGTAAATAGTGAAAAGGAAATAAGGAAAATTATAAGAACGAAAATGTAAAAAGTAAAATGCAAAATGAAAAATTTAATTTAGAAAGTCAATTATGATAAAAAAAAATATGAAATATAAAAAGTAGAAAACCAAAAGTTAAAGAGTATAAATTCTAAAATATGATATAGAAAAAAATTGTAAATAATAAAAAGATAAAAAGTGAAAAACAGAAAAAATGTGAAAAAATAAATAGGTAAATGAAAGTATAAAATCTAAGATATAAAATATAAATGAAATCTAATAATAATCTGTAATACAAAATATAAAAAGTAAAAATATACAGAAAAAAAAGTTAAAAGTAAAATACTAAAAGCAAAACTAACAAAATTAACATACTAAAGAAGAAAAAATAATAACAGAATGTTTAGATGTTAAGGGGACACTCCTCGCAAAAATGACGATATTTCGAAAAAAACCGAAAAACTTTTTTTTGAGTTTTCAGATACCTTAAAGTGTCCTCTTTCATGTGATGCTTTATTTCTTAAAAACACTCTTTAAAAATGCACATTGAATGCAAATTAATAATAATGAACATCGATGCCAGGGCGGATGAAATGCTTTTTCGGCGGTTTTTTGCTGTCTTGTGACAAATAAACCTAAAAACATTAAATTTTATGATATTTTTTGACAATCTGTGTTTATTATCATCATAATAATAAGATTATTATGTATTTTTAAATCAATTAAGAATGTAACCGCAGAAAATCAAAGTTAAACTTTAAAATGCGTTTTTCTCGTAAACTTATTTTTATTGACTTTCCAAATTTGAAATGTTGGTGGGAACTCAATTTTCATCTGATTTTTTTTTCCTTTAAACTGTTTAGAATTCAATCCTCTAGGACAATTACCGACAGATTTTGAATAACTATTAATTAATAAAAAGTTATAAACAATTAAGTAAAAGAAAACACGTTTTTTTGGCATTTTTTGGCTTGATTTTGGCTAAATAAGGAACAAAATGGCGCTAATAAAACTAAATTGCTTGTAATTTAAGGTCACTGTACCTTTTTGAAATTGGCGTTTTTAAACATTTGTTTGCTAATAACTCATAAACAAATGATTGTTTCTTGGTTTTTAATACAGATTTTCAATTAGGGACCTGAACTCTACTAATCCCCAAAAAGTCAAGGCGATTGCACTGAAATTGACAAAATAGCCATTTTCGGGGAGAGTCCTCCTAATAAATATTTATACATCTATTTCATTTACTTACCATAACAAACAATTTCGGTTTTGTTTTACGAAAAAATTAAAATTAGTTGTCTTATGCCAAAGCATTAATTTTATTAAAATTCTTGAAACTTCGTATTTGTATAATTTTAATTTTCATAAATACACTTTTCCCACAAAAATGTTAAAAACTTTAATGCTTGACGTTAAAGTAGCAAGATTTTATTTCTGCGATCAAAACTCGAAGCATTAACCGATTTCATGTTGAAAAAAGACTTGATGACATTTTAGAAAAAATAGAAAAGGATGATTATGTGTATAATGTTTGTGACATGAAATGTAAAGTTTTATATGGAGAATTGAGTGAGATATATATTCAATTTATAATATGAATATTGTGTACATTTTTTGCCCTTTTTTATTACTTTAGAGTCAGTTGCAGGTATAACATATAAAAAAATGTGTTCATTTATTCAGTATTCATTCGCAATATGCTTGTCCGGACCCTCGGGATGTGGAAAGTTATTTTTCGTTAAAAATGTATTAAAGTTTATAGACAATATCTGCGATACAAAGTTTGATCGTATATTGTGTTATTATGCTGAATGGCAACCAACATACTAACAATTAGGTAAAAACATAAAGTTTCATGAAGGAATTCCAAAAACGAGTGATTATTTAAACGTATGAGGTCTAAATTAATTATTATTGATGATTTAATGCGCGAATCTTCAAACAACACAATTATGGATTTATTCACCAAAGGCAGTCACCACAACAATTTCAGTATTATTTTCATAACGCAAAATATATTTCACAAAGGAAAAGCGCAAAGAGATGTGGCGTTAAATACAAATTACATTGTTTTATTAAAAAATCCTCGAGATCGTGCACAAATGCAATACCTTGCAAGACACGTTTGTCCAGAATATCCAACATTTTTACAAGAAGCATATTTCGATGCAACTTCTAAGCCTCATGGTTATTTATTACTTGATT
>JABFPJ010004267.1:0-14181 GCA_022817425.1 Gryon sp. ZL-2020 | reverse complement strand
AAAAAAAAAAAAAAAAAAAAAAAAAAAAAAAAAATACACATTGGACGCGAACACGTTCGTTTGGCCTACGTGAGTGCATCCAAGCACGAGTTCCCAACTCGGAAATGCCTCGTCTCTGTAATTGCCTCGTCTCTCGGCATCTTCTGTCTTTATTTTTCTTCCACAGTCCAGCATCCAGACGTTTTTCTCTCTCTTTCTCGCTCTCTTTCACTTCTATCTATGATTTATAAAGTTCGTAGCTTTGATTTCAAGCGCGGAAAATGTTTCTCGTCTTTATTCATTCAATTTTCCGCTGATATTTTAAATATATATGTTTATTCATTTCCAGCGTTTCCATGATGGTATATGTTTTTGTAAATATCAAACGAGCGGGAAATTAAATGGTTGAACAATTTTGATTATTTTTTTGTTATTTATTTTTTTTTAACTTAATGTTTTGAGTTTGTGCGAACGAATTTATAGTTGTCAATCAATGTTTGAAGCGTTTGAAATGTTGCTGATGCATGTGTTAAAATAATAATTTACCGAGTGTTTATACATACACGCGCATTTATAAATAAAATTATCGATAGAAATAATTTTCAGTTTTGCTATTAAAAAGGCTTATGTAATATTTATGATAGATAATATAATTTTATTTTTATCCATTTTTTATCAAAATAGATTGTGGAACATTTATTTTTCGCAGCATAAGAAACGTCACTTGAAGTTTGTATAATTTTATATTGCAAATAATGTTGCAATTTGACAAAAATATATTATATACTAATTAAACAAAGAAAAATAAACAAGCTTAGATAAATTAAGCGTAGGAAACAAAACAAAACAAAGTAAAGTAAATAAAACGAAGTAAACAAAATAAAGTAAACAAAATAAAGTAAATAGAACAAAATAAACAAAGCGAAGTAAAGGAAACAAAGTAAAGTAAATAAAGCAAAGAAAACAAAACAAACAAAAGAAGGTAAATCAAACAAAGCAAAGTAAAGTAAACAAATGAAAGTAAATAAAGCAAAACAAAGTAAAATAAATAAAATGTCATTATAAACATTATAATTTTATTTTTGATAATTTTCTATAAAATAAAACAATTTACGGTAAAGAAATAAATATCAAAATACTGATATAATTCAATTAATTAAATAATAATTCAATACATATTTTCAGTCATTTAGACTTGAAATATTGTATTGTAAATAACTGTTTGCAAAGCGACAAAATAAATTATGCACTGAAACATACTTTTCAAGTGCATAATAGTAATTACTATGAACAACTAAATAAATAAATCCTCCTATCTATAATAAATAAGTGTCATTAGTTATTACAGCGTCATTTCAATTACCATACAAGTACAATAAATACATCCTTATGGTTTCTCGTATAACATATATCGCATATATAACGCTGAATCGTGATAAGAGTATGATGAATGTTTAAGAGAACAAACTAGAGCGCAAATTAACAACTTTATTTCCGCGCCGAAGTTACGTAATATTGACTCGAGTGTTTTAGGTTTCATTGTAGATAGACGTAATACATCTGTGTCGATAAATATTTGTTTAACAAATTAGTTTTGTTAAAAAAATTTTTTTTAACAAATTTCTTTCTTTTTATCGAAAAGAAGAAAATAATGAATGAATGTATGAATGAAATGTGCAGCTTGACTTGAATTTGTCTCGAGAATATTTTCACAGTGCGATCGAGTGTAGTGAAATGCACGTTGTTGCAACAGTGCCGAGCCAAACTAACTGCCAGGTGCTAAACTATTTGCGTCTCTTTTTGTCTTCTTTCGCCGCTGAGTTTCACATTCAGTGCCTTCAACTTCGAGATTTCAATTCATTCGAAAACATTCAAATGCTAACAGTACAAGCATTATCTTCAATGGGACTCGTGTTTGTCACTGAAATATAGGAATATTTTTTTGGTCATATTCTACAACGAATTTTTATTTTTTTTTTTTTTTTTTTTACTTATTGTTTCTACGAAACGTAAATTTGAAAAAAATTTAAAGTGAGAATAAAGTGTTTTTATAATATAAACCAAAAACTAGGTGGTAAAATTGAATAGTAATTAATTGTAGTACTATTAATTCTTCAGCTATTAAAAATTCAAGGAAATTATGATAAAAAAGTACATCGAACAAAATAAACAAATAAAAATAAAAAGAATAAAGCAAAGTAAACAAACGAAAGTGAAGTAAATAAAAGGAAGTAAATGAAACAAAGTAAAGTAAATGATGCAAAGTAAACGAAATAATGCAAGCAAGGCGAAGTAATCAAAACAAAATTTTAAAAAATTAGTAAATATAGCAAAGTAAACATAAGAAATTGAACCAAAGAAAAGCAGTAAATAAAATAAAAAGTAAATAGAACAAAGTAAAATAAATAAAGCATAATAAACAAAACATAATAATAAAAGTAAAGTAAACAAAACAAAGTCAAGTAAACATGAAAAAATATATAAAATAAAATAAAGTAAATAAAACAAAGTAAACAAAAAATCAAATTAAATAAAGCAAAGTAAACAAAACAAACTAAACAAAACGAAGTAAAGTAAATAAAGCAAAATAAACAAAACAATCTATACAAAACAAAATGAAGTAAACGAAATAAAATACAAAAAAGTAACCAAACCATACTACTTATATTGCAGATAGTTATTTTTACTATCTAAACAGTTACTTTCCTTATTTAGATGTACTCTAATAATACTATTCATTTTTCCAAAAATACATTTATTCATAAATAACAAATGTCCAAATATTACATCACTAAAACCAACCGAAATCGATGAAATGTTCATCGTCCAAAATAATGAGCAATTCGAAACAATAAAACTTGTTAAACTTGTTATCTCAAATGATGATTTCTTTTTGTTACAGGTAAGCCCCTTAAAGCCGTTTACTGTTAAATGGAAGCAAAAGCCGCATAGCGTGAGTCACAATATCACTTTATTTAATAAAATTTTCTTTTTCACTGGCTTCACCAAAGTACATACTACTGTTTAAGCATCTTATGTAAATAAAACAATCTCGATTACACAATCGTAAAATGCTTTGGCGTTTTACTTTATAATATGAAATAACAATGCAAAGAATGCGAAACAGAAGAAAGGGGATGGGTAAAAAGTGTTTCCGGTTATGAAAAGTTGGATTTCCAGCGCAGCAATTTGCAAGGTGGGAAATTTGATTCAACACGATTAACGCGCTCAATTAATTAGTCATTGTTCTCGCCGGAGTTTATTCATCCTTTTTTTTTTTTAACAAAGCGTTAATGAAGAGAGCCGGAATTTACAGATTTCTTCAGCTGCAACTTTTCTTAAACCATCTTTTCCAAAGTTTCTCCAAACAATTATACGTTTCATTTGAATTGGTAGAATAAAACTGAAATTTTCGTTTCTTCTTCTTTTCATGTAAACGCTAAATAAAGGTCTAATAAAAATTATGGTTCTTTTTAATACAAATTACTATAACGTTTATGAATCTGAGCACAACTCGACATCTATGTAGAAAATTATTATATTTGAATGTAAAAAATTATTACATGATATAGTAACAAATTTTACTATAAAGTTAATAAGAAGTACTACACAGATACTACGTTTTATTAAACTTATTAAATTTATTAATTATTCTAAATACGTAAAAAGGCCATATATTACATTTTGCATAATATTTTATGTTATTTTATTACATTGATGTCATCACATTCTTAAACGGTATAGTAAATTTTATTAGAAGTATAGTAATTATTCATTACACTGTTATTAAGCCTGTACAATGTTGTAAATCGAAAAAGAAAAATTGTTCTCGTAATTTGAATTGTTCAAAATAAAGTTGAGACTTGGAAACTAAGTAAATAGCGTTTCAAAAAACAAGCATTAAACTTACTAATGAGTTTCAATAAGAACGATTACGATCAAAACGGCGAAATCGTTGTCCTTATTTGAAATGCACTGTAATTATGATTAAAATTTTAAAGAGAGCGTTAAACTATGAAATTGTAGAAAAGAACGTGGAACGTAGCATTGTAATGTTGGAGTTTAAACGGTCGTAAAAAGTCGAAAGGGAAGTGAGTTTTAAAAGCCGCATTCGTTGTTTACCGTTACGAAAGCGCGTCTTTATGGAAACAATAATCGCAAATACAAATTGTCGATGTTAGTGTTCTCGGCTTACATTTTAATAACTAAGCATTTTCTTACGTGGGAATCGCACTTTTTTCTCTCTTACTTTTACATGTACAGTAGAACTTATGAGGAGGCATATTTCGGTTTCTTTTGTACAATATTTTTGTCTTTTTTTATCATATGTATAAGAGCATAAGTGGAAAAAAGGATAGAAACACAGGCCTCTTCACAAGTAAGAAAAAGACAGAGAACAGGAGTTCTTACAAATTAAATCGATTTTCACTTGTAATTGATGACACTAAGGATTTTTAATCAGGGTGACATTCATAGTGATATTCATGGAGAAATCTATGTGATATCCATGATGACATCTATGGGACATCCACGTGACATTCATTGGATATCCATCTGACACTCATGGTGGTAACCGTGCGGACATGCGTAACGACATCCGTAAAGATATCCATGTGACATCCATGATGACATCCATGATGACATCCATGATGAAATCAATATAACATCCATTATGATATCCATGTGACATTCATGTGACATCCATGTGACATCCGTGGTAATATCCATGATGACATCCATGTGATATCCATATGACATCCATGATGATATCCATGTGACATCCATGCGACATCCATGATGACATCTGTGATGACATCCATGTGACATACTTGGTAATATCCATGATGAGAGCCATGTGATATCCATATGACATCCATGATGATATCCATTATCGCAGCTAGTCTGACACTCTTAATTATATATCTACTAATATCATGGATAACCGATGCCAATTTCTAATTAATTTCAAGTGTTTTCGAATAAATCTAACTCTAAAATCACAGAAACACTTGTCATTGCAAAAAACGCTGTTCCCAATTCTTTTTAATCACAAAAACAAATTCGAACTGAAATTCAACATTTATTTCATTAATTCCTTCCACTCTCGACAATCCACATTTATCCAAAATTTCATTTACACGACAAAAAATATATTCCATTATCAGCGATTGCTATTGACTGATAATATTATTTCATGTACATCTACTGTAATTCTCCCCTCTTTTTTTTTCTTTTTAATTTTATTTTCTGATTCTGTAATTTCAACCGTAACATTTATAAAAGCAAAACGCAAATACGTTACAATCCGTTATAACGGACAGCGACAAAAAATGAGAGAAAAACAGGAGCAAAAATTCGCTGCGATTTTTAGTTGCGATAAAACTGTCGAAGTCCCGCGCGGTGTCATGTGACATGTGATGTTCTTTTTTGAGCAAAAAAAAAAGAATCCTGGCTAGTTATTTTCATAAATGGCGAATAAACGTTCGATCAATTGTTTGTCGCAATAAACTTCGTCAATCGTAAATAACGCATATATCTATATATATATATATGTATATTTATATGTATATATATCTATATATATATGTATATGTTTGTATATATCAATATATATATATATATGAAAAGGGGTGGATTAAGGCAAAAATGGAACGTAAAGTCTGGCATTGAAATTTGCCACTTGATTTGACGTATTAATATTGCCGACTTGACAGGTTCGTGGGAGGGGGGGGGCAGGGGGAGAAGAGTTGAATGCATTCAAAATGGGTGTATGAATTTCACTTGCGGATTTCACGCTTTTCAAAATGGCGGACTTATTCTCTCATCTCACGCTCGGTGCCTCTGGCGGATCGATAACGCGCGTTCATCGCTTCCATCGTCACTCTCAGTATGCCCCCCCCCCACCCCCCATAAAACGCCGAATCGTAGGATTTCAAACACCGAATTACCGACGATCTCGTTCTTCTATCACTTCTTCTCCTTTTTTTAATATCTTTATCTTTTTTCGATTTTCTTAATTTTCTTTTTTATTTTAGGAAAAAGTTGAATGTTGAAGTAGAACAGTAGAATGTAAAAATTTTTGGTACTTTTTTTTAATTAAATGAAAATAATGTAATATACTTTTGCTTGTAAATTATTGTTTCATACCTGATATCAGGGTACAAAAGACCACTTTACTACCCTAGGGCAGAAAAGACCATTTTTCTATTCATCGGGGCAAAAATGGTCTTTTCCGCTTCTACTGACAGTAAAGTACTTTTTCTTACGCGTTATCAAAGTGAGAAAAACACTGTACTTCCCTGGGGCAAAAAAGACCACTTTTCTAACCTCGGGTCGCAAAACTGATTTTCCCCATTGTATTTAAATAAAACGAATTATTAAAATATATAAATTAAATAAATGTTTACAAACATCATAAATAATAAAATAGAACATGAAAAGTAGTGTGAGTTTGTATTCATATACAAATATGTGTGTTGTTAACATTAAATAAAAGGAAAAGAAAGAAAATAGAACAAATAATTGAAAATAAATTTTATCAAGAGACACAGTAGTGTCTCTGGCCAAGTGCAAAAAAACGATCGTTTTTTTATAATATTCTGAAAATATATCTGTACTTGATTATGTAAACAAACGAATTAGTTCAGTTGATGTTTTTGTTTCTTACATTTTATTTAATCTTAAATATGCTTGGTTCAAGTATATACAAGTTTAATTACAGAATAATTATGAACATTTTGAAGAATAGTAACGGATTTTATGCACACCAAAAAATATTATTAAATTTATTTTGACGCTATTTTCTACTTAATTCAAAATAAGTCTACACTCAAAACGACATCTATGATTTTACAGTACGTTTTACAGTTAATATCACTTTAAAATAACACAAAAAAATGTTAGTACAGGATTTTATTTGCAATGTACATTTTTTAAATTAAAAATACAACTCTACTGTGAAATCTATTAAGAATTAAAACTTACTGTAATTTTACAATGTAAAGTTTTGAGTGTACTTGAAAAATGTGTTAATGTTAAAAATAAGCAATTGCATTATTCATTTGACTCAATAAACTTGTAATCACACAATTACACCAAAAAGTGGTAAATCACATTGCAAAAAGTGCGTCTAATACTTTACAGCGAATAATGTCTATAATTTTGCAAGTCATGCATCAAACGTTACAATTCTATCGCGGACATAGCAATGCATCATTCCTCATTGATAAAATACCCCGCAACGTGTAATTTTCAGCATCAAATTTGTACTTAGCAGCTACTTCATAAAACTTTCTCATCGTAATGTTATCTTCTCCCTTTTTTTTTATTACAACTTTTGATCGTTGATTTTGTTATCCCAACAGTTTAAGACGTCTGTTTGGTACTTTTTCTCTCGCGTTTTGTGCGCTTGGTTTTATGTTTCATCGTTCACTTTTTGTCCTCGTCAATTTAGAACTCGAAAATGATAGGCAATCGAAGATAAGTACTCGGATGAAGTGGAAGTTGATAGAGTTGGGAAATTATAGTGAGAGACATGTTGTGGTTTGTGAGAGAAAATTTCTTTTATTTTCTTTTTCTTCTTTTTTTTTAAGTGCGCTAACGCTAAAAGGGAAAATACGAAGCTATAAATTATTAGCTGAAGCGAAAAAAGGATAGAAAAAAAGTAGAGCAAAGAAAAAACTAAGAATTTGTATATTAAAAAAAGACATTTCTTATAATAGATGCAGATATAAAAAGCACGGCAAAATTGAAAAACCCCGGAATACAAAGGTGGAAAAAATCGTTAAATGTTACAGACGTGCACTTTTTTTTCTCTTTCTCTCTGTGTTTTGTGAATCTATAAAAAGCTGCTTTTTTCCGTCCATTTTTTTGTATATTTTTGTTGGATGAAAAAAAAATTGTGCTTCAAAAAAAAGGAGATAAGTTTGATTAAATTTTTGTTCCATTTGTTTAAGTAATTAATTTGCACGAGTTAATTGTTTCGTTTGAGAAAAAGTTTGGCGAGATAAGATTTCTTTTTTAATATTTGTTTTAAAAATAGTTTCTTTAAAAAATCGATACTAAATTTCCCGTTCGAAATTGCTAGTACTAACTGAAAATACTGAATAAAGTTATTATTTGTGAATAGCATTTCGCGAATCAATTTGGAAACTTCATTATAATAATTAATTAGCATTTATATTATTAAATAATTAATTAATTAGCATAATTATCAATTCGTTTAAATGGCTAACGAAGATGACGAAATGAAAGTCAATACGGTACATACACATTTGATGCAAAATATTCTAAATCAAAGCTGATTATGAAAATATGATTATTCGGATAGTTAAATTGGCATACACAAATTAATCGTAACAATGTAAACAAAACGAAATGAAGTAAACAAAGGGAACTAAACAAAACAAAGTAAACAAAGCAAATTAAAGTAAACAAAACAAAGAAAAGTAAATAGTAAAATGTAAATAAAGCAAAGTAAACAAAGCGAAATAAATAAAACAACGTAAACAAAGCAAATTAAAATAAACAAAACAAAGGGAATTAAACAAAATAAAGTAAACAAAGCAAATTAAAATAAACAAAACAAAGTAAACAAAGCAAATTAAAGTAAACAAAACAAAGTAAAGTAAATAGTAAAAAGTAAATAAAGCAAAATAAACAAAGCAAAATAATTAAAGCAACGTAAACAAAGCAAATTAAAATAAACAAAACAAAGTAAAGTAAGTAGAAAGAAGTAAAGAAAGCAAAGTAAAGTAAACAAAGCAAAATAAACAAAACAAACTAAACAAAATAATATATATAAAGCAAAAATAAAGGGAAAAATTAAAGTCGATACTATAAAATATTCCGTACAAAATATTCTAAATCAAAGCAGTTCATGAAACGCATCGTTTATTATCGAAACAAAAGTTTCGCTCGGCAATCATGCGAATCATAAAATTGCGTTTCATACAAATGACATCAAATTATTCAATGCTTTTGCTTTCATCGAAATAATTGCACTCGTATCGCTGAACTTGTTTTCACTGTATCTCGTAAATAAAAAGCTGATATTCCTCTGGTATGGTAATCGCATTATCATCGATCGCCTATTATCGTTAGCAGAAGTATATGCAATTTTGAAAATATTGTTGTTACAAAAAAAAATGATGGACGATAATCTTTTTATCGGTGAATGTAAAACAGGTTTAAAATATCAGAATTATTATTTCTTTTTTTTTATTTCTTTTTAATGATTTGTTTCAAACAAATTTTATTTTTTACAAATTGTAAAAAAGCGAAAAATTGAATTTAACAATAAAATTTAGTTTGTTAAATTAAAAAAAATATTACAAGTAAAAATAATTTGATTATGGCACATTAAACAAATAAAAAAAATTGTTTTACTTACTCGAAAAAAAAATTTGAAAGACAAACAAGTATTCGAAAAAAAGGAAGCCAAAGAGGAAGCGACGGCGCATTAACAAAGCCAACAAAAACAGAAGTCACATAGGACATAATTTAGCGTAGCGTTTTACAATGAATTGAACGTTCGTACGTGGAATGACAATAATTAACATAGTGTACACATAAGTTACACAGCGAAACAGGCGCACTTGAGTTGTATATTTTCCTCAATTAAGTCGAAAGAAAGACGACGGATTCGCTCGCTGCATTTGAGTCCTCAATTGTGAGTTAAATTGTGCGTTTAATTATGCAGTCCAGTATGCCGGCAATGCTTTGCAATCTTCTCGCACGCTATTGTCACAAAATCATGAAACATATTTCTCTTTTTATTTGCAGTAAACAAATATATTTTTCAATTCAACCAAAACAAGCTTGAATCAAACATTTTCTTTCAAGAGGAATCCTTTTGTCAGCAGCGGATTTTGTCAAACTAAATATTCGGTCATATTTTCAAAAATTCAAAATGGCGGGTCCAATATGGCGGACCAAATTTTAACAATTCATTGCTTAAACCATGAAACTCAGTTAAAAGGGGGTTTTTAGAATCACTGAACACACATCTGAACTAAAAATTTGATCATCAAAATTCAAAATGGCGGATGCAATATGGCCGCTCAAAATTAGAAAACGTTTTTTATTTTGAGCATTTTTTATTTTGAAACTTATTATGATGTGTATTTTAGGTTACTAAATACCAAGCTGGAATTACGTTTTCAAAATTTTACATAAAACCAAAATTTGAGTCCGTCATATTGTCCGCCATTTTTAATTTGGTGAAATCTGATTTCAAAATCATGGTCAGCAACCCGAAAAATCCTTATATACGAGTTTTTTATGTTGAATAACAATGTATTAAAAATTCCTCTTGCCTGAAGAGGATTCCTCTTACGGTAAGAGGATTTTGTGACAAAGTGTTATTTATTACTGTCTTTAACTGTAGAATTTTGCATTCGCAACGAAATAAGACCTGACAGTCCTTGGACCCTGATTCAATTGAGAAAGGCAATTTTTATCGCTTCGTACCCTGTCCTCGTGCCACTTCCTAACTCAGGAAGACGTGCAAGCATAAACTTGTGTTTTACGAGCGCACGTAATGGCGCATTTCGAATGCTCGTCTCCTCTTTGTCTTATTTTATTCTACTCGTTTTTTTTGTCTTCTTTTGTTTTCTTCTTCTTCTTCTTTTTACTTTTCGTAACCATTTGCTCACCAGTTTTTTTTTCTTTATTCATTACGCGTACTTTCAACTGGCTTTTGCATAGAAAAGCGAACAACTTCGATTGGCCATTGCATGCCGCAATCTTGCCGCAAATATTACCATCGCTCGTTTCAGACACTTGCGGCGCTTCGTTGGCAATATTGAAATTTGTTTTCGGTCCTTTTTCTTGAGTTTTCATATGTTGCCGAAATGTTATTTGTTTTATTCGAGAATGTTTAAGTGAAGAGGTTTATTTCAGACTTTTAAAATACATCGTTTTCAGTTTTTCCTTTTTTTTAGTATTATGTAAACGTCAAGAAAGCATATTATTATAATATTTATTCAGATAGTTGAATGAACAAACACGAAGTAATCAAAACAAAATAAAGAAAAGTAAACAAAACAAATTAAACAAAAAAGGTAAAATACAAAAACAAAGTAAACAGAACAAAGTAAACAAAACAAAAACAAATAACTAAAGCAACGAAAACAAAACAAAGTAAACAAATAAAGGTAATGTAAACAAAACAAAGTAAATAGAACAAAGTAAACAAAAAACAGTAAATAAAGCAAAGTAAACATAATAAATTAAACAAAAAAGGTAAAATACAAAAACAAAGTAAACAGAACAAAGTAAACAAAACAAAAACAAAAAATTAAAGCAACGAAAATAAAACAAACTAATCAAATTAAGGTAATACAGTAAGTAAATAGAACAAAATAAACAAAAAAAGTAAATAAAGCAAAGTAAACACAATAAATTAAACAAAATAAAATAATGTAAACAAAAGAAAGTAAAATGACTAAAGTAAAGTGAAAAGAATAAACTAAACAAAACAAAGTAAACAAAAAACATATAATAATTTGTTTTATTCAGACAGTTGAAATCAAAATAAAAAAACGAACTTTTTAGACAGTAAAAACAACTTAGCGGATAGTAAAATTGACTATCCGCCGAAAAAAGTACTCAAATTGTATAACAATTTGGAAAAAACTGTTTAAATCCACTTTAATAAAACTTAATCGTCAATTTTTCGTTGACAATGCCACACTACTTCCGATCGGTTTACAATTCGCACGATGTCACAAGTTGTCGTTTTATCTGTTAAAACCGAATAATAAGCAACCATTATCGGGTTATGTACGAGTCGCGAGCGTTGTGTAACCAGAATATCCACGTTTTTTAAGGCCTCGCGACCGCGATTTCATCATTATATGCCGCGATCTTTACTCAACGAATATTTAATCAAAATCGTTACGTGACAAAAGCTGGATAATTAACTGCTGTCTAACTATTTTTGCGCCATTTAATCGATGTGTTCTTTTATTCACGCGGATACAAAGTGTTTTATCGCTTTGCACAAAAGCAACAAAAGAAGATGTTTCAAGAGAGAAAAGCTTCATTAATCAAACTAAACTGTAAAACGAAAGTTGCTGCATTTTAATCATTCAATTCAAATTACATGTAATGTTAAATCTGGTACAGTGTAATTTTGTATTTCAATTTTTTTTTTTTTTTTTTTTTTTTTTTTTTTAATTTTTTTTTTTTTTTTTTTTTTTTTTTGAAATTGTGTATAATTAAAAAAATTGCAAGTCACTTAAAAAGAAGTTTATAATAAAAATGACATTTGGACACATGTATTTGGCAAACTGAACAATTTGGCATCACGTTTGACGACCGCACAAGTTTTATTAATAGCGTCATTTTCCACGTGACGTATGCATTTTCATATTCAGAAAAAGGGACGAATAATGTTGCACAACGTGATTCGAAATTGTTCTTAATGGTTTTTTGCGGCTCGCAGCTTTCAAAAGCCAAACATAAAGTACAATTTATAAAACCGATTTTTCGCATCATCCATCTTCCAGTGTACTTGAAAACGCACAAAAAAGTAATAATAATAACAATAAAAAGGGGAATAATGGAGCATGAAATTTCATTCGATCGCAAAAGTTGTCGTTGAAATGGGAATTAATTGTGGCATTGTTTGACAGATTGGCATTTCGGATTGGTCAGTGGTTTAGGTTTGCTTTGATTGGTCGACTGAGTTGGGATTGATTGGGTTTCATCAATCTTAACTGGAGAAGACAAAAAAGGTGCATTAATTAAGGAGGATTTTTATAAACATTTTTTGCATAATTGTAAGTTAAATATTAATATAATAATAAATAATAATAAAAAGTGGAAATTAGACGCAAAAAAAATTTTTTTTAAATAATTATAAATATATTAAGTTTGATAACATTTACATGTACACAATAATAACTTAAACTACTGCTTTTAAACTTTGCAAAACCTCGCACCCAATTGGCACGTACTATATATACACATATATAATTTACACATATACAGAAATAAAAAGAAACTGACCCATACTTACATACTTACACACATATATAGATACATGTAGGATAATATATAATACCATTAAAGTGGCATCGTAAGTATTATCAGTGAGCACGATGCAAAGGCCGGAATTGTAATTTATGCGCGATATCGACTGAACGTCAATTCATTTGCTTTGTACGCAGCCTGTAATTGGTCAGTGACAACTGCTGTCTCGCTCGGCTTGGCTTACTTACATTATTCATGCCAGTGTCGCGATTTTCTGGCTACCAGTGTTGTTGATCCATGAAAGCGACATGTTCATATGCTCCGACACGTGATCAATCATATCATCGTGCCAATTTCCTTTTTCATTCTCCCTTTTTTAAATTCCTTTTTTTTTTTACAAAAATTTGCATGAAAAACAAGAATAGGAATATTTAATCAATTTCTACGCTGGCAATAACATTTCTTTATGTTAAACGAAATATTCTTATATTAAATAGATTTTCTATTCAATATTTTGATAAAACATTTAATTATTTAAACATAATAAACATAAAATAATAAAAAAAATAAAATAAAGCATTATTATATTGTTTGAATGCAAATTTTTTACTGTAAATTATAGTAAAAATTGGTGATTGCAAAATGCCTTATTTATTGAAGAAAGTTGTGACAAAGTATCTTGAAGAAACGATCATTTATTATGTGAAATAGTCAAGACTAATAATGTTTTTGATAACGTCAAGTCATGTGTATTTAAATAATCATGCATTCTCACAGTCGTGACAATGATTGAAAATGTATTTTACGATTCTGATAAAGACTCTGCAATTTTACAACACACTGAGGTGCATGTTTAGATTAAACGCTAACGAAATTTGATCGTATCAGATTCAACTACAGAATACATGTATATTAAAAAACGGAAATATTTTTTTATAAATAATTCAATATTTCATATAATACTTATATATTATATATATAGCTATAATTATAAACAAGTTTGCAATACTTTATAGCTTCTTAGAGATATATTTGACATATTTACGAATATATAATATATAATATATAATATATAATATATAATATATAATATATAATAAAAATATAAAACATTCATTAAAAATGAAAAAAACGCGCCAAGTACAAAGGACAATACCATAAATTAAAACTCATAGAAAGAACTCAAATAAGACCCACCAAGTACCAAATAAAATATTAAACCTC
>JABFPJ010004266.1:0-14184 GCA_022817425.1 Gryon sp. ZL-2020 | reverse complement strand
TAAACACCGAGAAGAAAAATTTTTCATTGCAAAAAAAAAAAAAAAAAAATTATAATAAAATCGTTCAATGAAAAATGTATGTATTTATTCATAAACTAAAGGTTAAAGTTCATATGCATAAACGCTTTGTTATTCCATGAAAAATAGGGTATCATAAGAATGAAATGCAAATTCAAGTTCATTGTAATAATTAATTCAAATTACATCTTTTAAAAATAAATAAATATTCTTTATACATATATATATATATATATATATATATATATATATATTAATATATATAAAGAATATTTATTATTCTTTACATTCATTTATAATTTCAGCTAATAAATATTTAAATTCAAGAAATACAAGCAAAAGACGTAGAAAATCTGAAAGACACATGTGTCTTTCTTAATGCGACTCTTATTTTTGGAACAAGTTTATAATCAACGTCATAATGCTATGGGTATCAAATGTTTGAATGATTAGGCAATAAGAAGTGAAAAAGTTCCAATTCTTTGTCATCTTTGACGTCATATTTTCGAATAGAAAATGACACTTATTTATTTAATTAAGAAACTTATTAAATATTAGCTTAGAGTTAATCCAGTTTTAATTTAATTTATATTTAACTTAATTACTTTGAATATTAAGTAATTGATGCATTTCAAACTAGAAAACCCGTATAGAAGAAAACAAAACGAACGAATGTGCAATTAATTTCAATGTATATAAAATTGATATATTTATTTAATTTAAATTTATAAATATAATGTTTATATAATTTAAAGAAATAAAATTAAATGTAATACATTCAAAATTAATAAATTAATAAAATTAAATAAAAATTAAATATACTTAAAAATAGTTTAAATTTAACAAATTAAAAATTTAAAAAATATATTAATTAAAATATAAAAAACCATGAAGATTGATGAGTTTTCTTTCAAAGAAGGAGAAATTATCAAAGAAAGATAATGGGGAAGAAAGATTTCAATGTCAGGGTGCAAAAGAGGGGACAACAAGAACATATGTAAGTGGAAACGCAAAAGATTTCTTCAGTTAAATATCTGAGGGTTCCATGTGAACATCTTTGTGTTTTGTAACCATTTTCAAAATTGCCATTCCATTAAAGTTTACTATTTATTCATTTTTTTTTATAAAAAAAGGTAAATATATTTTTAATTTAAAAAATTAATGATTAAAATAATTTGAAAATTTTTTATATCTTATTTTTGAAAAATGTTAAATTAATATTAAAATTAGATTCATTTTTTTGCAATTTTTATTTTGTTTATTAATTAATTATTAAATTTTATTTTTAAATGTCAACACAATAATTCAGATAAAGTGAAATTGAATGGTATCGTAAAGTAGTGATATTTGTATCGCATAAATTAATTTGTGTGCATCTGCTTACGTAATTAGTTTGTCTAAAGTAAGTTAATTTGCAATTAATTTTTTGTTTGTGCAAGTTTCTTTGTTACTGTATTTCATATTAATAATTACATTTCCAACTTACTTTAATTGTAGTTCTGCAGTTCAATTATTGTTATTTTCAACTTTATATTTCAGACAAAACTTTAATAGATATAATATTTTGCAAGAATATTTATAATTTTCATTATTTTTATTTTTCTCATTTTTATTTATTTAACATAAAAAAAATATTTTATGTTATTATTAATAATTTAATGTTAGTATTCAATTGAAAATATTGATAGATTTATAAAAAAAATTATCATCTCAGATAATAAATTTTATTTTTAAATGCTTTTTAATATTAGCATATTGAATTATAAACTAAATTTTAAACATGACTTTAATAGTGATTGTTAATGCAAACTTTAAATAAAATAAACATATTTGTTTAATTATTTTATTATATAATTGATTAATAATGTAATTTTTTATTTATGAATTATTTTGTTATATTAATAATGCTTATTATTAATAAAAATAATAATTTAATTTAATTATTTATTTATTTATATATTTTGTTTAGAAATCAATAATGAAGGAACTCATCATTTCCTTCACTCTCATCGTCTCCGCACTCTCAGCGCCAAAGCCATCCGGCTGCATCGAATCCTGTCTGAGCCAAAGACTTGCGAGTTTGCGAGCCGCGAGTTCAAATCTTGACTACGGTCGAGCCGGAAACTGGACCGAACACAATCAATACATAACTGACGGAGGTCACGGCAAGGTTCACGAGGAACATGGTCAATACATGGACTCGAGCAAACAACTGCGATACTTCAAGAAAAATTATTCCTCGTCCTTCGGCTCATCCGACGCCCTAAGTTCGGGTTTGGCTCGAGACCTTTTTGGAAATTACAACTCTGAACGACTTTCGTCGTCTACCGGAAGTGTGTTCAGAGGACAGTTCCTGGAAGCCGCACATCATCCAGAAGTTCTGATAGATAACATGAAGAAGCTGATAACGTCATCGCAAAGTGCTTATGGACACCATTCGGCCGCCAGTTCCAGACTCGAAGACTTTGGCCACGCGGAAAACACCTTAGACCAAAGTCACTTGATTTTGAAACCCAAAACTGAAGGTCAGGAAAAGGTTTTCGAAGAACAGGGCAAAGTTCAGCACGGTCCAACTCATATCAGGTACTACAAGAAGAACTACACTTCCAACTACTCGAGTGTGATTCCAGTTGCAGCGACGGGATTCATTCATAATCAACATGCGGATTCGTTTGGCAAAGACGTTGAAGCAACACATTATGATAATTATAATAATAGGGGAGAGAACCACCACCACCAGGTGGCGGAGAACTCGCAGTACCAAGCAAACTATGGGCATAGGCAAAGTGATTATGGTTCGGCACATGAAGCTCAACAGATTGCAACCAATCATCCGAGAGTTCCCGTTTATGGTGCTCAAGTGAGTGAACATTTGACTGCGTATGAGTCTAAGAAGGTACACGAGGTGCCGCTTCTCAGTTCACATCAGAGTTATAGGGGATCCTATGGGTCGGCGACAGATCAGGTTGGAGTTGGCTCAGGTAAGTGAGATGATGAGATAGAGTAGCAGGCTTAGACAAGTTTGATGAGTAAAATTAACTAAAGCAACTAACAAAACTGACTCAAGTTTCTCCTTTTTATTTTCTAAAAAGAAATTAAAAACTGTTTTTTCAGTCAAATTCAATTTTTCACTTAACTTTCAACACTAACATACAAAACTAACAAAATAAAATCTATTTTTGCAATAAAATCAAATTTGTCCTTTAACTTGCAGTCTATGGAAAGATCCAAAGCAACTCCCAAAGTTACAGCGGAGTTGATGAATCAGCACTCAAGCAGCATCCAGAACAAAGCCAATATCATCAAAACTACGACAGTGCAAGAATCACGGCCGAGGAATCTTCACGAGGCGACATTGCCGGAAGCAATGTAAATGAAAAGCACCATCAATCTGGATACCAAAGTGCGGCTGAGGCTATCCCAGTGTCGAGCCAAGGTCAGATTCGAAAATACGAGGAGCATCATAGTCATTCGTCTCATTACAAGCAAAGTACGATTCCTCATCATTACGGTGGATCCTCTGAGGCACTGCAAAACCAACAGACTGCAAATGGCGGCCATTACAGTGCTTCCGGGTACGCTCAGCAATCAGGATACTCGCAACATAGTTCCTATTATGGCCAGGCAAGAAATACCCATGTAGACAGCAATGGACAGATCTTCGGTGCTCCAACTGGCAAACTCATGGTTGGTCATGTTCACAATGCGGATTGCACTCACGAGCAGACTGCTGGGCATGCACAGTATTCGCAGTATCGTCCAAGTTAATCAGAGGAGAAATGATGTAATAAGTTGTATTGACAAACCAGTAAAGGTCCCCAGACAAAAATTGACAATAAAAATGAACAATTCTTTAATCATCAAATTCTATTATAAACAAACATTCGTCTGATTACTTCTATTTTATTTTATTCATTACCAACAATTGTTTATTCAAAAAGACAATAACTTCGGTGCAACAGATTGAAATATCGCCTTAAGTTGTTCACAGATAAAACAGTCATTTTTCCATGGTGAATTTAGAATTTTTATTACAATAATAAACGTGTGCTTTTTGCAGAAAAATAAATACATTTTGGGGAAAATTAAATAACGCTGGAATATATTTATGAAAACATGTATCATCTAAGTTATGTGAAAGGATACTTTTCATTTAAAAAACTGTCTTATTTCATTAGTTTTAAGTATGTTTATGATGTATACAAATTTAATTGTGAATAAAAGTATTAAGGTGATTCTTTTTAAAGAATCTTTTAAACTACAATTTTTTGACAAAATTTTGAATTAAATATTTTAAAATACATCATTTTATTTCGTTTACGCTGAAAATAATTATTCTTTAACCATAATATTGATAAATGATATATTTTAGAATATTTACTTTAATGTCAAAAAATTGTAGTTTAAAAAGACACTAACTCCGGTATAGTAGACTTCAAGAATTACCTTAAGGAAAAGTAATTAATCCTTGAGTTTTTATTTCAATAATGTTTGTTATTAATTTAAGCAATTAATGAACGAAAAGGTTCAAATTTAAGAAAAATTGAAAAATTCGAGAAAATATCGAAACTTCATGAAAAATTGAAAAATGCATTAAAATTTCAGGAAAATTTTAAAAAGTTGGAATTTTTATATATTTTTTCATGCAAATATAAAATAGAGTATAATTTTACCTCTGGCAAACTTCGAAAAAATCGAACAAAACTCTGCTGTGTCGCCTGATCTGAAACATTAAACAAATTTGTCAATTGTTTATTTATTTTTATTTACAAAATCTAATGAAAATTGAAATATCGTTTCGTAGGTTAGAAACTTTATTTTTCATTACAAACCAAGTTGAACTTGTTGATTTGGAATAACAGCCATTGTCGTGAAGGAAAAACAAACTTTTTCACTCAAACAATGCAAATAATGCTTAATTTGTTTAACCTCAAACTTGTACACTTTTTAAATCACAAATAAATAAACAAAGCACAGATCCGCACGCACGACATTCACAAAGAAACAAATCTGCTTTCCGAACAAAGACAATATTTCCCGCGCAGAGTGTCAAATACCGAAACATTCAAATGTCTTTGAATGTTTCAAATCGCGGGACACAAAATGCACTTTGACGTTTGATTCGTACGTTTAGCAGAATCGATTTTCCCGTAATCTGACATTAAAGATGGCAGATTCGCGAAAGTCCAGCAGATGACGTTAGTTTTGAGTTTTGTGTGTTTATGGCGGAGATGGTAGGATTTCTAACCTAAAAGTGTGTCGCGACTAAAAAACGTGCTGAAAATCATATGGTTTTGATTACTTTTTTGGATGAAAATGCCAAAATTATTTGACGATGACTGCGAAGATGCTGAGGAATTTCAAATCAATTCCGAGTATGCGAAAAAGTATGACAAGTGGAGACAAAGGGAGGAGTTGAATAAAAGTAAGATTGTTTATTCATTTTGATTTTTTATTCATTTGTTATACATTTTGGTTTTTTATTCATTTATTTTTCATTTTTATTATATTTATTTTTTGTATTAAGTTTGATTTAATTTTATTTACAAACAAATAAAAAATGAAAGTACAAAAAGTATTTAGTTTCAATTAATTTTCATATTTTTGTTTTTGAAACAAATTCATTTTTTGTGATTTAAACAATTATTTTCTATTAAAAATTGTTGACTTCATTAAATTTAATAATTTTGCAGTTAAAACTAAATATGGAGATGTGGATCCAACACTGGAATCTTCTTCCAGTGAATCTTCAGATGAAGATGATGAAGAGGTAAATAAATATTTTAGTCTTTGAATCATACAAATATTTGTATTCACTAATAGCATATTTTCTAAATGTATCAATTAATTTAATAATTTATTTGTGAATCAATTAATGTATTTATTAATATTAATTAAATATTTGTTTAAACATTTTGCAGCTCTTAAACGAAGTTAGCGAAAAAGATTTTTTCAAAACAATGGCTTGTCTTAAGAGTAAAGATCCAAAAATCTATCAGAAAGATGTCAAATTTTTCGACGACACAAATCAGAATAACGCGAAAATGAAAAAGGACAAGAAAAAGAACGAGAGAATGTATTTGAAAGATTACGAACGTAAAATCTTGTTGGAAAATAATGGCGATTTGAGTGACGAAGAGAGAAATTTGACTGAATTGAAAAAGAGGGATAAACCGACTTATGTTGAGGAACAGAAAATGATTAAAGAGAGTTTCAAAAAAGCATTGGCAGATGAGGAAAATGACGATGAAGACGATGGAATGTTGCTTAAGAAAAAGGAAAAAACTGAGGAGGAAATTAAAAAAGTATGTTTAATATTTATTTATTTTATTTTAAATGAATATTATTTATTTAATTGAAAATGTAGTTATAACAGGGTTGTTGCGCACCTGCAAAACCTGTAATTGTCAGGAGATTTTATTTTTCTGCAACAGTCATGAAAAAGTCAGGGATTTTTTGAATTATTCCTAATTTCAAATTTCATTTTAATTCCGTATTTCCTAACAAAACTAAAAATATACTATGAATATATTTTTAATATATACTGAATAAATATATTGTGAATGTATTTTTTGTTTTATATTTTTACTCAATATAATTTTTTGGTTTTGCTAGGGTTTATCTATTTAAAATGTATTTATTAACATTTTTGTTAAGACAAATATTATTTGTAATTTATAAAATATTGCCAAATTGTAAAAGTAGCTGATTTATTGCTGTTTAAAGTTAAAATTTGTCAAAAGTTTATGTGTATAAGATGATTAAATGAACAATCTCATTTATTATTAAATATTTATTTCTTATTTAACGTTCCTGGAAAAAATATATTTTAGTTTGAATAAGAAATAATTAAATAAGTAATTTTTATTTTTAGGAAGAAGCAACTTATGTCGAATGGTTAAAAGGACGAGAAGCAGAAATGAATTCGGAAGAAAAGAAGGAACTGAAACCCTTGCGGGATTATTGGAGCGATCCAAATCTCGATAAGAATGAAAAGTTTTTACGCGATTATATTTTAAATAAGAAGTTTTTGGAAAAAGATTCGGGTGAATATGAAGACGAGCATTACAAAATACATGAAAGTGATGAAAATTTGTCGGAAGATGATGCAATCATTGAAAAGCAGGAAGAATTCGAACACAAATATAATTTCAGATTTGAAGAACCCGATCAGGAATTTATCAAAAGGTTTCTTACAAAGTTTTTAAATAATAAAGTAAAATTAATTATTCAGTTACTTAACTACTTATTTTTATTCTAATTAAAAACATATTTCAGATATCCTCGAACGATTGAAGATTCGCTGAGAAAGAAGAACACCAAACGAGCCGAAAAGAGGGCGGAGTTGAGAAAAAGGAAGCAGGAAGAAAAAGTTCGTCGACAGGAAGATTTGAAACAATTGCAGGCAATGAAGCGAAAGGAGATCGAAGAGAAGTTGTACAAATTGAGAGAAATCAGTGGCAATGATGATATAAAGATCGAGGATCTCGATTTGGAAGGGGAATTTGATCCGGAAGAACACGAAAGAAGAATGCAACAAATATACAATGATGATTATTATGCGCAGCCGGAAGGAGACGCAAAGCCGCAATTTCCAGACATTGACGAGGAATTAGAAATTGAAGACACGTGGGATAATTATGTTCCAAATGCCCAAGAATATGATGAGAATAATGAGGGACCACATTGCGAAGATGAAGATTTTAATGTAATCATTTTTTATTTATTTATTATTTTATAATTAATTTCCATATTTTCAATAAATTGAATTAATTCTTTTTTATACATTATTAAAATAAATTACTAAATATCGACTAATTAATAAACATTAAATAAATTAATTTTGTTTAGATGGATGCAGATTACGATCCAACAAAAAATACTCAAGAAGAGTTACTAGAAAGCACTCGAAAGAAAAAGCGCAAAAGAAAATCAAAATTTGCGGAAATGCTTGAGAAAGAAAAGCCCAAATTTGATCCAAAAAAGTTTCCAAATGTACAAGATTATTTTGATCAATATTATTCGCTGGGTTACGAAGACATGATTGGCGATATTCCATGTCGAATGAAGTACAATAAAGTGGTGCCGAATAGCTATGGCTTAACTATTGAAGAGGTGCGAAATGATTGAAATACTTTTCATTTTGTGTGCACATTAAATATACATTGTAAAAGCAAATGAGTTTGGGCGAAACTCATTTTCAAACTTAAAATGCATTTTAAACTCGATTCGTTTTTTATCATTATTAATAATCATCTTAATTAATCGAGTTAGAAATGATGTGAGTAAAATGTGTTTTTTCAGATCTTAATGGCTGACGATAAAGAGCTGAATAGATGGTGCTCGTTGAAAAAGGCACTTCGCATCAAGAAACCTCACGAGGAAATAAACGAAGTTAAAATGTACAATGAAAGGCGCAAAAATGAAAAATTGATGAAAAAAATTTTGCCAAGTTTGTTTAAGTAAGTTATAAATGACAATGAACAGTGAATATTCATATTTGTAATATTATTAAGTTTTAATTTTTTTTTTTATTGTAGGAATCCGGAGGAAGAAGAAATGCAAGACGAAACAAGCGAAATTAAGGTTCATTTTATTGTGTAAATTGAAATTGCGTATTTTTTAAAATTATTACTTAATTGAAAGTATTTTTCTTTATTTTAGGAAACTAAACCGAAAAATAAAAAGAAGCAAAATAATAAAGTGGAATTGAATACTAATTCAACTGAAATAAATGACGTACAAATTAAAGTCGAAGAAAAATGTAATGAACAAAATTCCACTGATAGAAAACGTAAAATTGACGAAAAAGAAACGAACAGAGAAGGCGAACCCGAAATCAAAAAGAAAAAAAAGAAAAAGAAGAAGAAGAAGAAAGTTATGAATGGATCAGTTATTAATGAAGAGAAAAAAATAATCGAAAGCAATAAATCGGAAACCGAAAAAGGGATGAAAACTTCGCCGGAGAAAAAGCTAAATGTAACGAATAAGAATAAGAAGCAGAAGGAAAAATCGAAAAAAGGGAAGGAGAAGTGCAAGTCCAATGGCTTAATTAAAATCGGAGATGAGGCTCTAAAGGGTTATGGCATTAATCCGAAAAAGTTTAAGAATAAATGTAAATATGGAAAAAAGAAGTAAATATAAGAAACGTCGATTCAAAAAATAACAATAAAATTACAACTTTGTTATTGTTTAACAAATAAATAATTAAAATGTATAAAAAATGTAAAGTGTTTATTTTAGAGATAGCTATTATAAATTAAATATACTTTTTAATAATAATATTGTTTCGCGTAAACAGTTAATTAGCTTAAGGAAATTGCAATTGTGTCAATATCGTTGTGCATTAAAACGTTAGATTGTTGATTCTAAGTCCCCGTTGTATTTGATAAGAATCAACATAATTACAATTCTACTAATCCGATGGGAACGCGCAAAGTAATCATAGTAAGTACGCCTTACATGACATGTTACACGAATGTAAACTGATTCTTTGATATCGAAAGTGTCACACTTCGTAAAGATCGCGAGGGTAGAATTAGTGTCCTCAACTGTGTTAAAATGCGAAAGCAAGTGAAAATGCCATTGTAATTCAAAACATATATATATTGTCACTATATTATTACTATGTCGTCAATATATTCCGACTACATTATACATATATTGTCCATATAGTGCCCATATAATAGCATATATTTGTAATATATTAGTCTTATACTGCGATGTATGGAAAAATATCGATATGTGAAAAATGTACAAAAACAATCGCAATATAGTGACAATATATGTTTTGAATTCCTTAGTGAAACGAATAGTCTATTGTGAATATATTATTAATTCATTTAGAATACGTTGTCAATTATGTTGCACCTATATTAAAAATATATTTTACGTTTTGCTAGAGTTACTAGGATAATGATTTCATTTTTGATTACTGACTTGCTAAATATTGACCAGAAATGTTGAGATTTGTGACTCGTGTTTGGTAATTATGAAATGTACTTCATTTATTAAAAAAAATATATATATATAGAAATTACTGTATTTAATTAATTCTTTTTTAGATGAATTTTGGATGTTGAAGATGAAGAGACAAATCACATTATTGGAAGCAATTCGTCCAGTGACTCTGATCAATATGATATTTGGCATTGGAGTCGTAGAAATTCCACTTGGGCATCCGAGAATGTTTATCACGTACATTTATGCATCCATGAATATCACCATTTACGCACTCGCAGTATACTATTCATTCTCGCGCACGAAATATTTCGATATTTCGTCCAACGTAAGACAATTTTTGTGCAAAGCTGGATTGATTGGAAACCTCTGTCTTACGGTTTCGACTATTGTGTATTCGTTGATTCGATTGAATGTAATTATTGAAGTATTTTTCTTTTCAATTTTTGGTCTACTGAAATATGACGAAGAAATAATTATTGTTTTCTTCTTTTTTTGTATAGAAATCAAGAGAATGTATGGATAGAGTTAAAATAGTCGATGAATTGATGGAATCGATTAATATACAGAAAAGCTATTGCAAAAGAAGATTGAAATATTTTATTGGAGTTAGTTGTTTGCTGATAACTTTTACAATCATTATGTCCATTAATGCGAACTTTATGTTCGTCCCGGATACCCCAATTGAGACTAAAATTGTGATGATTTATGCAACTCATTATCCCGTTCTTCTTATGCATTTGGCTGATAATACGTTTATTACTATTACAAGGTATTATAAAGTTTATAACTTGTTAAATATCCATTTTGCGAAAATATAATTACTTTAAAAAGTCAATTTGTTTTCAGATATGGCGGCAATTGCTTTGAACATTTAAACAAAAGATTATTACAAATACTTAAAGGATGCAACGAATTTTCCAGAGAAGATGCATTAAAAATGGTTAAAATTAACAAGTTTATCATCACGTCAAAGGACGATTATAATTCAGTGATTTCTATTATTAGGTATGAAGTAACAATTGAAGTTACTGTAATTAAAAAGTAATTCATTTTTATTAAATATTAATTAATTAATGAATTATTTGTTATTCTTAAGGCAGTGCCACTTGCATATAATAAAAATCTGCCGAGTTTCCAACGCACATTTTGGACCTCACACTCTTCTTTCATTAACATTTTCTTTTCTGATGCTAACTGGATTGATTTATAATATTTATATTGGACTCTTTTTATCGGATCTGCCATTGCATAAGTTCGTTGATGAATTGGTATCAATCTGTTGTTGGATCTTCTTTTATTCTAGCAAAATTTTTACTCTTACATTTATTTGCTCAAGAACTATGAACGAGGTGCGAAAATATATTTTGTATTTAGAAAGAAATAATTGGATTAAGAGCAATTGGAAAACAAAACATAATTTGTTTATTTTTTATTTAGGTTGAAAAAACTGGCGAAATTGTTCCGGAGTTATCTATGTATCAAGAAGTTCGTGAAGAGGTAATTTGGTTGTACAAAAGTGATGAACAAAATTATATTTTGATATATGTATTTAGGAAAATTTGCATTTCAGAGTACACAATTTTTGATGCAGATGATTCAAAATCCGTTGAAATTTACTGCAAGTGGATTTTGCACTATTGATTACACCTTAGTAAGAGAGGTTAGTGGAATTTTATCTTTTTTTAAAAATACCAAAAAGTATGAATAGTTCAACATTTTTTCCATGTAAATAATTTTGAATTTAGACAAATATATTATAAAAAGTGGGGATAAATAAGTAAAATAATAAAAGTCAGTAAAATCCATTAAATGAATTGAAAAGTACAAACGACTTTCTGATTTTTAGATGAGTGGCACAATTATGACGTATTTAGTGATACTAATTCAACTTTCTGACTCTTCACTACAAACGCATCCAAAAAGTAGCTTGCTCACACTCAACAGCAGTATTCTAAACAGACTATAATTTAGTCTTATAGCCAATTGTTTCTGTCAACTTTTTTTATTTTCAGACACATTTTTTATGAATTAAATGGTTACTTACGTTGGTGGGATAAATTATTTAATTATTATGTATTTATAATGAAATGAAGATCGATATTTTTTTGAATGCAAAATTATAAAATAATGTACTTATTTCAGATATTAAAGGAAATTTCTATGTTGTTAGTTATCAGATTTCAGTTGAAAGATTCGCAATTGGCAAAAACTATCACTGAACATCTATCAAATAATTGTAGTATGTATTAATATAATCAATTTTGAATTATAATTATTATCTTAATATATCATTTAAAATTAAAGGATTTGATGGGTTAAAAAATAAATATCTCTTTTTGCAGAAAAATTTCATGAAATGTGAAAATGGACAAAAATAAAGAAAATAGAGCAAATTAATATGATGCATCATTTCACTTAGATAATCTAATTGGCTTATTGTAAATTTCATAATAAAAATGATCTAGTTGATAAGGTGTTTAAATTAAGGAAAATCGATTAATTACAATGTCTTTTCACGGAAATAACTTCATTAGCTCAGCAGTGAGTTTCAATATTGTAGCAACATGAAGCGCTGTTGATTCAACAATTAACAATTTTCATTTCACAAATTAATGTATGTTTCTTTATTTGGCAATGATTTATAATCGCATAGATATAATTAATTTCTAAATCAGAAGGACGATTTAGATGTATAAAGTATCTTAGCTTTCTCTAACTGTCCAAAGAAATGTATAATATGTCATTGCTATTCGCATCATCTTAAAATAATAAAACGTTATTATATAAATAATAATAGAGATTAAAAATATTCAGAACAGAAATTTAGTTAAAAAAAAGAAAAGAAATAATACAAACCGAGCCATATAACTGCAATGACATTATAATAAGCCCGAAAGCGTGAATACGTGATAAAATATTGCATCTCATTTGAATAATATTTAACATTTGTACTGTCTCTTTTGATACATTTGTCCAAGATGAATTGTATCTAAAAAAAAGTACAAATGAATTATATTGAATAAAATGAATTGCATGTGTTTTGTCGTATTCGAAAAGTGAGTAGTTTTTATATAAAAAGGACACGCTTATGTGAGTTAAATTGTTTGTCTTTTATTATTATAAAAATTGTTGACTTTCTAAATGTTGGCAGATAAGTTGGCTTTTTTAGTCCATCACATGTGTAAGGGATAAGTCGTAAAGATAAGCCCTTACGAGAAAATACTATAGCAGGATATAGTGACTACAAAAATGTCTGTAGATTTGCCCGATTTAGCACAAAAAATGTGTAGCAAATACAAATATGTATATAGTTGTTACTACATGTTTCTGTACAGTATTTGTCCATAAGGAACTCGGTAATTAATTTGTTTGATTATTGTATTCAAAATAGATTATTTGTTCTACTTACATAGATTTTTTCGTATTATAATTTGTTTCCAATATTTTTTCTCCTACTAAACAAAAACAGTTTACAGCAATTATCGATATTACCATAACTGGAATTATATAAAATATGTGACCAGGAGATTTTGTAGCTAAATTTAACTACATAGTAAAAGAATTGTTTTAAAATGAGATTGCGTAAAATAAAACGAAACGGAGGTTACAGCTTACATTGTACAAACTCAAACTTATCTCAACAATATTTATGAATATACCAAAAAAATTAATAAATTGCATGGCACTGTTAAATAATTTGAGTGTCCTTCAAAGTGTATCAATTTTGTAATAATAGTGCACTTATTTATCATTTTTGAAAATACTTACATTGGAAAAAATATAAATAAATGTCACGATATTAGATAATAATAATGCATTATAACTTACGAAATAAAAAATGTATGAAGATTTATACAATAACGAATTCGACATACTGACATATTTCCTTCAATATTTATAGTTCTAGATATCCCTATATTTTCTAACTCGTGGCTTAAAAAAACAAATATGTTACAGCATATTTTCTCGTCAATTAAGGTGATGGCGAAGCTAACATTATCGACATTACAGATTTCTTAAATTAAAATTAAATGAACAATTTAAATTACATTTAAAGACCAGAGCGCCATTCTCTGACTTTTTTTACACGTTTTGATTTATATAATATGTTATTTAATATATTATTTAAAATATATAATGATTTTTCGTTTACGAAGTGAGAAAAAACGTAAAAATCATCTTATATTAAAATTACTTGTTACA